>PVKA01011274.1:0-61498 GCA_004027165.1 Ctenomys sociabilis
AAACCATATCATAAAGCTCATCATGTTAAATTTTTTATGTACATTTTTGGAACTAGTTTTTAAATTTTAGATTATATGTCCATCTCTTAAGTGTACATTTAATAATGTGCTTTTCTATGATTGCATGATGCCTTACGGTTTTCAGTAACACTTTTCTTATGCAAACATCATGCAATAAAGCAAACTGTAATGTGTGGCACCCTCGTTGGGCAGATGTTTCATTTGAATGTGTCTTGTCTGGCCAGCACTCTGAAGATGAGGTACTTAATATTCTACATGCAGGAAGGCAATTAGGAAAGGAGACTCCTTTAGGAGACACGGGATCACCTGCAACCCTAGAGGCTGGCATATTTCCTGGGACAACAGCAGTGGCGGCCGAGGGTCTCAGATCTGGCTGGCGGCCCTGTCTTCAGCCTGGGAGCCCAGCCTTCTGGAGCGAAGTACCAGAGCCTTCTGGGCTTTGGGAAGCCAGGCTGTTCTGTCTCAGCTGCCTCATGTTACTGGTGACCAGTTTGGAATGTGCTCCTTCACTGGGAGTACTAACAGGCACTCATCTTGCTGCATGTAGAAGTCCCCAGCAGGTAGGAGATGCGTGGTTTTATTGTGGAATCCTGGCACAGAGATTTCTAGGGAAAAGCAGCAGCCGGTACAGTGGGCATCGTGCTCCTGTCCCACAGCCCTCTTGCATTCTTTGGCATATATTATTTCCTGATAGAAAGACAATCCTTGTTTCTAATTTCTTTTTCCTCCATTGCTTTCATTGACACCTGGATTTGGACATAATGCTCCCTGGGCAGTAGTGTCTGCAGGCCTCACTGCTATACTTACAATAAAATGCTAGTTTTTTGTTGTTTTTGTTTTTGAGACAGCTTTGCTGTGCAGTCCAGCCTGGTCTTGAATTTGTGATCCTCATGCTTCAGCTTCCAAAATGCTGGGGTTACAGACATGTAACCACATCTTACAAAATCTTAGTTTTTAAAAAGCACTATAATGTTACCTTTTTTTGTTTGTCTTTTTGAGGCAAGGTTTCACTATGTAGTTCAGGCTGGCCTTGACTTCACTTTGTAGCCCAGGCTGGCCTCAAACTCACAGAGATCCTCCTGCCTTGGCCTCCCAAGTGCTAGAATTACAGGCATGTCCCACTGTGCTAGGCCACAAGCACTATTAATTTTAGAAGTTGAATTATCCTTCATATATCTGAAATTTCTGTTCTTATTAAGATAAAAGGAAAAGTGCCAAAAATGTATCTGTGTTTTGTTTTGTTTTTGTTTTGAGACAAGGCTTCACTATGTAGGGCCCAGGAGATGGCTCAGTGGAATAAGCACTTCCCAGGCAAGCCCCAAAGATGTGAGTTCAATCCCCGGTTCTGCCAAAAACAAAAGGTTTCACTATGTAGCCCAGGTGGGCCTGGAACTCACAGTGGTCCTCCCACCTCAGCCTCCCAAGTGCTGGGGTCACAGGAACGTGAAACACTGCCCAGATCTCTGAAAGGTATCTTTAAAGACTCTCAAGCTTACATTTTCTCTTCTAATTATAAACCAAGATTTTTCTCTTTTTGATTTTTTTTTCAGTAGAGATCAAACCCAGGGCCTTGAACATCCTAGGCAAGTGCTGTACCACTGATCACTGTACATCTTAGCCCCCCCAACCCTTTTTTTTTTTTCCGTATAGGGTGTTGTTTGTAGTTCAGGCTAGCCTCAAACTCAGGGCAGTGTTCCTGCCTCAGCCTGCCCTGGCTCAGTACTGTCTTTCTCTAAATTTTACTTTAAGAGTGTCTTCTTAGATTACCAAGCTTGGCCTTGAGCTTTTGAACCTCCTGCCTCAGCTGAGATCACAGGTGTGTCCCACCACAGCTACCTTAAATCAAGTGTTTGTAGCATAGTTAACCAATTCCACCCACATCTAACTATGCCAGGAAGTTGCTCCAGGTTCATCAAGAATCTTTTTTTTTTTTTTTTTGGGTATCAGGAATTGAACTCCCGACCTCAAGCTGGCTAGGTGGTGCTGTGCTGCTGAGCTATCTCCTCACCCTAAGAATCATTTTTGTATCCAAATTAGTGCTTCCTGTAAGCCTTGTGCAAGTGAGGGCATTCGCCTCCTGTCAGTGATGCACCCTGGGAAGAGCAGAGCAGGCTGGCCCAGGTTTCTGGAGGCAACTGGTTTGCTAAACTGAAAAGGGCTTTTCTGTCATTTTAGCAATTTGGCTGTTCTGTTTCACTTTCAACTTCTTTCTAAATGCAAATAGCTTCTGCTGTGCCTCAAAACAGCATTAGCACTAAGAGAGAAGCAAGCCAGATAAGGTAACAAGCGCTGGAGCCAGGAGCCAGTCCCTCTCCTCCCGTTGGGTGTCTGGCTGCCTTAGCCTCAGGGACATGCCTTTCTTCAGTGTTTCTTAGAAGATCCACTGTAATGCTCTGCCAGAAGCTGGTATGAAGGAGAAAGCTTACTGGATTCCCTGGAGGGAAAATGCTTTGTGATGTTAGGTAACTCCAGAACTTTCCCTCTGGCTCCACCGGTGGGATCAAAGGAGCAGAGTCATTTCCTGGGCCACAGCTGAGGGCAGTGAATGCTCTCCCAGCGTGCAGATTCTGGCCTGAGCCCCTAGAAATGGAACTGCACTTAGCCCTCAGCTATCCAGCCCTCAAGTCCCAGCCAGGACTGACTGGCCTGCTCTGAGAAGCCCCAGCCGCTCCAGGAGTCCCTGCCCTTGCCATACCTGTGCTTGTAGATGTGTGCCCTGCTGTGTGCCCAAGTAAATGTCAGCGACTAGCTTCATTCTGTGCCAAAAGATAATAGAATGTAGTGATTAGCACTATTGGGTAAGGTCAAGGTTGGACTCCATAGAAGTCAGCTGTGTGTAAGTTGTTTTAAAAATCTAAAGTCCAAAACTAAAAATAACAGGTCTGAAGCATGTTTTGATTTTGCTTTGCTGCTTTTTTTTTCCGCCCCCTGGTGGAACCAGATATTGAGCTCAGGCCCTTGAGCTTGCCAGGGAAACGCTTATTCCACTGAGCCATCTCCCTGGCCCCTGTTTTGGTTTTTGAGACCAGGTCTTGATGTGCAGTTCAGGCTGGCCCAAAACTCCTAAGTAGCCCAGGCTGGCCTCGAACTTGTGCAGATCCATTTCCTCAGCCTCTGGAATGCTGGAACTGCAGGTGTGGGCCACCATGCACAGCTCTAAATACACCTTTGCTTTTAAAGAGATTCTTGAGTCATGACCTGTTTCCATGACTGCTATTACTGGGGATCATAGCTGGTTAAGTTGATAGTTTCCAGCTTATTTCAGTGAATTTTTTGAATGGAGATCATTTTTAAATTGGAGAAGACATTTCCTTAATTGTATAAAAAAGTATTCTTAGCCAGCTTGCCATGGTAGCACACCCGAATCCTCAGCACTTGGAGACTCAGGAAGATGGATTGCTGGGAGGTTTAAGGCCAGCCTGAGGGACTGAAGAGATGGTTCAGTGGAATAAGCGCTTCCCTGGCAAGCATAAGGGCCTGAGTTCAGTCCCTCATGCTACCAAAAAAAAAGGCCAGTCCGGGCTACACAGCAAGCTCAGGACCAGCCTGAGCAACACAGCAAAACCATACCACCACCAAACAAACAAGCACACACATTGGTTTAGCTGAGCCAGTATCTTCATGTAAGTGCCAAAGATGTTTGAATTCACATACTAACTGTTTAGATCCAAATTTAAGTTTTGTGTGCCTGCCGCCAGGTAAAAACTTACTATGGTTTACAACAAAAAAGCAGGATAGTGTTACTTTTCCATAGTTTTCAACTAGCCACACTTCTCTGCAGGGCTTTCTAGCCTACACACTACTTGTAAATAACTGAACTAGAATGATAGCTACAGAGATGGCTCTGTGGAATAAGCGCTTCCCTGGCAAGCGCAAGGGCCTGAGTTCAATCCCTGGTTCTGCAAAAAAAAAAAAAAAAAATTAGAATGATAGCTACAATAACAGTGCTTCCTGCCTTTGGAAAATGACTTCACTATCAACATTCAAATCCTAGCACTGGCTTGTGTAGAGCTCGGTGGCAGAGCACTTGCCCTGCATGTGTGAAGCCCTGGGTTGGGTCTCCAGTGCTGCAAAAAAGGAAGAATCAGTTTTACAAGTTGCACCATTTAAAACAGTATACTTCCAGCAGTCCTTTCAGGGGAAAGGTTTACTCGAACTCAATGTGCTGTTTCTTCAGTCTTGTTAATTGCTTAGACAACTGAAGTTTGTAATGATGTTGGCCAAGTATAAGCTCACCAGAATACATTGCAATTAGCCTGTGTTCTTTTTAAAATTCCCTGTTCCTAAAAATGTACTGTTGGAGTCACTGTGGACATAAAAAATTGGGTGGTGATTCAGAAATCTTCAAGAAAGCACAAAAAATAGAGATTTGCAAATATAAATTCCTGAATGCAAATTAATAGGGAATAAAAGGTAACTTATATTAAGATAAAAATAAACAGATTGTGCTGTAAGTACTTTTGAGAAAAACAGTATGTTTCAATTAAGGACTAAATTAGCAAAACTACATGACTGTTCTGCTCACTTACTTTTCTTCTTTGAAATTTAAGTTGTTGCTTTTTAACAAAAAAGAAAAAAAACAAGTTCTTGGAATAAGTGACTATGCCTCTGCATTTAGTGATTGGGATTTTGTCACAACCATGTACCCCTCTCCCCCGACTCTTCCCCACTCACATTTGGACTTAAGATCCTCAATGTCAAACAAATCTACAGAGCCAGCCTGGTGCAGACGCAGCTCTGAACTGATCTCTGTTCTCATCACTTAGAGCATTAAATGGCAACAGAGTTAGTGTCCCGATTGGCCAGGACTTTGGCCACACTCTAAAATAGAATCCAAAGTAATTAAAGCAAGGTAAGCAAGGTTATCCAATGCAATCTTCATTTCAGATATCCTCTTAACCCTACAGGTTTTAAGGCAGAAACAGGTGCCACACAGAATTATTTTTAGAAGAGCTGGACTGGAGTGCATGGATGCTTCAGCATGTATTTAAGTGAGGGATTAGATTTATTTGGGGGTAAAAGAGGATGACAGTTCTATAGTGTTTTATTTATATTTTTTATTTTTTGGCAGAACCAGGGATTGAACTCAGAACTTTGTGCTTGCTAGGGAAGCACTTATTCTATTGAGCCACCTCCCCAGCCCTATAGTGTTTTACATGAAGGTTTTTGGGGGAGTGTTTGCATTGTCCGGTGTCAAGGCTCCCATCGGAACAGCCCACTTCACCTGGGTTTCTGTGCCACTCCTAACCTGGACTCTCAGCTGCTGTGGGTGGCACAGCCCGAGGGTGTCGGTTGCAGTTCTTCAGCAACAGCCGAGGCACGGGCTGCACTCAGGTGTGCGGAGGTGGTGAGTCAGCCGCCAGCTGTCCATCACTAACCGTGTCTGCACTTTTGTACGCCACTGCTCGCACTAGGACCTTGGTGTGAATTTTAGCAGTTATTCTAGCATATATACAGATTGTTAAGCTTAATTTATATGAAGATGTTTCTGTTTGCCTTTGTGTATTTTACAGAGAATAGCTCTAATAGATGGTTAAATGTTTCCAAGTTATGTTTGTATGTTATTTTGATTATGTCCTATAATCTTTTCACTCTCTATGAATTTGAGTGTCAGGAATAGAAAAATAAACCGCTAACCTGATCTCAGAAGGGCTCCAGTGTATACTTCTGTTGGTGCCGTGTTTGGGGGTTGGTTCAGTTTAGTGTGCTGTGCGGGGGATGGAGTAATTTACATTTTGTTTTAAGAAGTTTCTTAGGGGCCAAGGAAATGGCTCAGTAGAATAAGTGCTACCCTCCTGAGTTCAATCCCCGGTTCTGCAAAACAAGAAAAAAGTTTTTTGGTCTTGGAAAACCACATCAGCACAGTGGTGCACTCCTATGGTCCAAGCTACTCAAAAGGCCCTAGCCTTTTGGGGGCGAGGGGGACCAAGGATTGAACTCAGGACCTTGAGCTTGCCAGGCAGGTGCTTGTGCTGCTGAGCTATCTCCCCAGCCCCTAGCTACTCAAAAGGATGAGGCAGGAAGACCACAGGCTAGAGACCAGCCCGGGCAGCTTAGCACGAGCAGGTCTCAAACTTTGTAGTTTTGGGGGTTTTTATTATTATTCTTTTGGTACAGGGTCTTACTAAGCAGTTCATACTCAATGATTCTTCTGTCTCAGCCTCCACAGTGATGGGATTACATGATGGGATTACAGGCATACTCCACCCTGCGCAGCACACCTACAAACCTGGGCCCGGCACAGCATTCAGTACTGGGGATCAAACTTTGGATTTTGTGCCTAACAGGCAGGCACTTAGACTGCCAAGCTATCTCCCCAGTCCTCAAAATAAACTTTAGAAGAGGCTGGGGCTCTAGCTCAGGGTGCTTACCTACCACACCTGAGGGCAGAGGTTCAACTTCTAACACCTCAAGAAAGAAAATCACCAAGCTAGTAAGACTTCCCTGTGTACAAGGGTCCTAACTCATCTTGTAAGACTGAAAACAGCCCTTGGGCCAACTGAAATAGGACTTGAACATGCTGATCTCACAGACATGAAAGATACAACTAGTTTTATGTGCAGCAAGGTTCTTTTTGTTTTCTTTTTTTAGTCCTTTTGAGACAGGGTCTCGCTGTGCAGTTCAGGCTGGCCTTGATCTCACTTTGTATCCCAAGCTCATCTCGAACCCACAATGATCCTCCTGCCTTAGCCTCCCAAGTGCTGGGATTATGGGGGTGCAGTACCATGCCCAGCTTTACAGCAAGTTTCTTTAATTTTGGTATACACTGAAAAGCTTTTTTTGAAAAAAAAATTCCACCAGAGGGGCCAGGGAGATGGCTCCGTGGAATAAGCGCTTCCCCCACAAGCACAAGGGCCTGAGTTCAATGCCCAGTTCCGCAAAAAAAAAAAAAAAAAATCCACCAGAGGCTGATTCAGTAAAGAGTTAGGTTCAGTGTGGTGGTGAACTTGGGAGGCTGAGGCAAGAGTTTTACCATAATTTGGGGACCAATCTGGGATACAAGTTCAAGGCCAGCTGGGACTACATAGTGAGACCCTGTCTCACCAATGAAAAAGAAAAAGTTAAGAGCAGGAACCTGAATATTCTAACCAAATTCTCAGGTTTTCCTAATGGTGGTGTGTGAGGCTGGGACATAGCTCAGTGGCACAACACCTGCCTGGCAAGTACAAGGTCCTGAATTTGATTCCTGGTACCAAAAAAAAAAAAAAATCTGTCTAATGCTAGAGTGTAAATTTTTCATATAGGAAAACCTTTGGTATGATAGTACAATATGTATAATTCTCATTTGCCAATCAGTAAGCCAGAAAATAATTATTTGGGTAAGGATTATCAACTGTTTTCTTGTTTTGTTTCGTCCTGTGAAATCAAGGATTTAAACCCAAGGGACCAAGGATATGGCGGTGACAGCAAGTGCAAGGTTTATGCACTGAAGAATAAACCCAGGGCCTAGCACTTCCTAGGCACATGCTCAAGTACTGAGCTATATTCCCAGCCTATCAAGCTAGTTTTGAGACTTAGGTCTAAATGTAAAACCTTTCTACAGTCATCCCTTAACCTCAGTTAACAATAGATAGCAGTGACAGCAGGCTTTGGGCTAGGTTTTGTTTCGTTTTGTGTTTAGATAGTTTCTTGCTTCTAGTGCAGGCTGGCCTTGAACTTATTCTATAGTCCAGGCTCGCTGAAATCCTCTTGCCTCAGCCTCCTGAGGCCTAGGAACCTCCCATTACACACATGTGCTGCCACCCCAGCACCTATTGTGTAGTTGTGGGTGTCAGGTGGTTTGTCCCAGCAGCTGTTGAAGAGTACAGCGTGCCACCCCAGCCCCCTGTGACATCAGATGTGGCCCTGGTCAGGCCTGCGACCCAGTCCTTTTCCCTCAGCCTCCTAGAACTTTAGTGAGGAACAGCACACCTACGAAGGCAGGTGGGGGGCCTCATGTTCACGTCCCACCAGAAGGGGCTCCTGGGGCTCAGCACAGCACTTCTGAACACCCCAAGGTGAAGCTTGACTTCACCTTCGCCCCTCCCTCGGCCTCCATTGCAAACCCATGGCTGCCCGCAGTCTCCTGTGGCTCACGACACTCAGCCAGAGGCTGCGGAACATCCCTTCTCTGCCTCCCTGACCCCTCCTCTGCCCTTGGGTCAGCAGGTGTCAGTGCACAGGGCGACTGCAGCTGGGGGTGGGGGTTCCTGAGCCCAGGCCCCTGGTTGGTCTCATCCCTGAGCTGCCTCCTTGACAAGCACTAGCTTTGCAGCGGCCCTGTGTGCCTGGTCCCTTCCCAGACCAGGAGCACAGCTGGCCCAGCTGGCCCGGAGAACTTGTAAACAGGCTGGCCTGTTCAGTTCTTTGCAAAGCCCTCTGGCTGCCAGGCCCCTGCTGGCCTGCAGGCAGCGCCCTGCCCTGTGCTGGCATGGCAGGTTGCTCCTCCGCCCGCCACCACACTCTGCCTATGTAGGGCTCAGGCCTCCTGCATGGTGCACCCAGCAGGGGCTCTCATTTTATTTCCCTGATTAAAAGAGTGAGGCCCACGTCCAGGAATAAAGCTCAGCAGTGCAGTGCCAGCCTGGCAAGTGCAGGGTCATGAGTTCACAACACCAAAACTGAAAAGGACAGCAAGGCCCAGAAGGGGCTGGAGTGCAGGTCACTGATTCTCCATATCCCAGGGTTGGCCCAGTTGTGCTTGCTTGCTTACTTGCTTGCTTTTTTTGTAATGTATCTGGTACAGGGTCTCACCACACCGCTCAGACTCACAGTAATCCTCCTTTCACCCTCCCAGCACTAGGATTACAGGCATGCGCCACCATGCCAGGCCTCAGTGCCCGGCTCAGCAGGCCCGGAGCTCCTGGGGCCTGCCCAGCGTGTGGTGGCGGGGTGAGCTCCAGCCACTGTGCTTCCCTTAGTCACAGCTGTGTTTCTAGTCACCTCCTTTATGGCACTTTTGTGGTTGAGCTCTCGCCCCTGGAATGGCCTCAAGAAGCTTAGTGTTGGCTGAGGATGAAAGGAAGGAGGAGGGGACTCACCCACCAAATCCAGATTTCTAGACCTAGAACCGCTGTTGCCATGCAAAGTTCTTGGCTTCTTTTTAGGTATTGAGGCATGAACCCAGTGCCTCCCATGGGCTAATCAAACCCTCTACTGCTGAGCCGCATTCGCAGCCCCTGGACAGCATTTCACACTGTAACCACACCACCACAATCTTAATTCCCAGCGGCCCCTCGGCTAGTGGCAGATGAATCAGCAGCCACAGTGATCTGCCCCCCCCCCACTGCACCCCAGGCTGGCCTTGGGAGAAAGCAGCTGACTCCCAGCTCCTCTCCTGTCCTGCAGACAGGGAAAGAGGGGCCCTGAGTCAGTGACAGCCACAGGACGCCTTGCTCTCTCACGTGCTCTTTTCCTACAGCACTGCAAAAGCCTCTTGGGGGTAGAGTCAGTACGGGTGAAAAAGGAGCCTTGAGTTGGAGTTGGAGTGCTCTGGTTTGGGATTTTGCAAGGGAACAATGCAATACAAGACACATCTTTTATCAGATTATCTTATAATGCATCTCCCAAAGAAGCATATACAAAGACGGCAGGAAATCTGCCCACACACTAAAGACCAAAGACTCCACCTGAGGACCTGGGTCCCAGTACCCTGCAGAGCCCATCACAATGCCCCCCACAAGTCCAGCTGGAGACCTAGAGCCCCCAACAATGTCTCCTGCAGGCCCACTTCACGGATCTGAGCTGAGAAGGCCCCAGGTCAGTGGTGGGAGCTGGAAAGTCTGTGCCAGCGGGACGAAGGCTCTGTGCCAGCAGGCTGGGGGGTCTGCGCCGGAGCCAGGGAGTGACGCTCAGGGTGAGGGACGGAGCTGCCCTGGAGAGAACCGCGGCCATCCTTGGTGGCAATGAGGGCCCGAGCTCCTCCGAAGATGGGAAAAGCCGAGTTCATGAGGACAGGATCAGCTCCTCCAGGAGAAACAGCAGCTCCTGCAACTTCCGGACAGCTTTCCACACCTCCCTTCCTTCCTCGCCAGGGCCGCCCACACGCAGCACCTCGCTGGTTACAGGGGGACCACCAGTCGTCAGTCCACCACATAGACTGGACTTGCAGGATTTGGGGCAACCTGAACTCTTAACATTTTTGTGATTTTTGCTGAACATTATGTCCACTGCTAGAACAAAGCACCTGTAGCACACTGCATGTAGAGGGTTTTTTTCTTTCCCTGTACAGTATTATTAAAAAATATAGCCACAGAAGCTGGCATGGTGTCCTGTGCCTATAGTCCCAACACTTGGGAGGCTGAGGCAAGGGGATCACAGGGAGTTCAAGGCCAGCCTGGGATACATAAGACTGTCTCGAAACAACAAAACCAAGCAAACAAGAAAAAATGTGGCCACAGAAAGGTAAAATTCATCCAGCAGTTTCCAGGTGTTCAGTATAATACTGATAACTGCCGTGTTACTGGGCGACAGATCCACAGAACTCCCTCCATGGTAGCAGCACCCTGCCACTGTACCAAGCAAAGACCCTCACGGCTCCCACAGCCCCTGGCCTCCCCCCCTCCCCTTTCTTCTCCTCTCCTCCCTTCTCTCTCTCTTTCCCTTCCCCAGTCCCTTGCTCTGGATCAAACACCCAGGACTTTGGGCATATTGGGCAAGTGCTCCATCCCTCAGATATACCCCAACCCTGATTGCTTGTTCACTTTTTTTTTTTTTTTTTTTTGTCTTTTTGAGACAGGGTCTCACTATGCAGTTCAGGCTGGCCTTAAGCTCACTTTGTAGCTCAGGCTGGTCTTGAACTCACAACAATCCTCCTGCCTCAGCCTCCTGAGTGCTAGGATTACAGGCATGCGCCACCACGCCTGGCTCACTTGTTTGCTTATTAAGACAAGGTCCTGCTAAACTATCTGAGTTCTACCACCTCCAGAGAGCTATACAGGTGGCATCAAGCCTTAGTGAACAGGACCGTGGAGGACACCCACATCCAAACCCTAACACAGGTGCAGTCATTCCAGGTTTGCTTTCCTGAGACTAAATACTTCACTTAGCAAAACGTCCTCAAGGTACTGCTATGTCTCAGAATTTCTTTCTTTTGGTGGGTGGGGTTTAAGACGGTATCCCACTGTATCACCCATGTGTCCCAGGCTGGCCTTGAACTTGCAGAGATCCTCCTACCTCAGCCCCCTAGATGGTGGGATTACAGGTGTGTGTTACTGTTATGATTTGTGTGTAGTTGTCCCCCCCCCAAAGCCTCATGTAGTCATGGGGTGGGAACTTCTAGAGTTTGTGATTAACTCATGATCCACTGGGATTATGTGTGATCCAAGGCTGGGATTATGAGTTTTAGTACTGCTGCTGGGTATGAGTACTTCCCCCAGGCTGGGGCAGAGAGCCTGCATGTAATATAAGAGACAGAGACGGACTTTCTGGAGCGATTACTCTTTGTTGTTGCTGTTCTGCCTCCATGAACTGCTACTCTCTGCCTTGTGCCTCTCTGCCTTGGAGCCAGCTGAATATGGACTAAAACATCCAGTAAGTGTGAGCTAAATAAACCTTTCCTTCCTTCATTTTGGGCATTGGGTATTTGTCCCAGCAATGAGAGAAAAGTAACTATGAGAAAAGACAGTCACTATGTCTGGCTCCTTCTTTAATGCTGAGTAACATTCTAGCTCCTTCACACACACACACACACACACACACACACACACACACACACATACACATGTACACATGTCTGTGCACAAGCCCCCCAGCCATCCACTGTTTTACTCTCTGTACTTTTGGCTATCTTCAGTCTACCACAGTCCAAAAAAAGTTAATTGAAACTTCCAAAGCACTTATTCCACTGAGCCATCTCCCTGGCCCCTGTTTTTTGTTTTTTGTTTTTGCTTTTGCTTTTGGTACCAGGAATCAAAGCCAGTTATTTGCACTTTCTAGGCAGGCCCTAATGCTGCCGAGCTACACCCCTGGCACTGGAGTATATTGTTGTAATTGTTTATTTTCATCTTGGTTGTTGTTGTTAGTCCTGTACTATGGCTGATTTACAAATGAACCTTTTAGAGGGCCAAGGAAATGGCTCAGAGGAATAAGTGCTACCCTGACAAGCACAAGGGCCTGGGTTCAATCCCTGGTTCCGCAAAAAAAAAAGGAAGAAAGAAAGAAACTATCAGAGAGTTAGGTACAGCGAACAGTTTCAGGCACTTGCTGAGGGCCTAGGAGGGTACCCCTAGGATAAGGATGTATTAGTTATGGTTCTCTAAAGGAACAGAATCAGTGAAAGACATCTATATGCCGATATGTTTGCATATATGTAAATATATGTGGATATATTTGCATATGTGTTGATATATTCACATATATGTAAATAAATGTGTCAGGGAGGTTTACTAGGCAACTTACAGGAGGAGAGACAGGACAATCTACAACAGTCGTTGCATACTGGAGAGCCAGATGACGGTGCCACCCACAATCAGAGATGTTTTGCATCAGTTTGCTGGCCCACAAGTCAATCATCCCTGGGCACTTCACTAATCTGCTAGACATTATTTCTTAATCCAGCCAAGTTGACAACCATGCTTAATGATCACAAGGGGGACTGCTTTGGGGACATGGTGGCACATGCCTGCAATCTCAGCACTCAGGAGCGTGAAACAGGAGGATCACCTCCAGTTCCAGGGCAGCCTGGGCTATCAAATGTGACTGACCCACCCTTTCTTACCAGGTGGCCACTGGGGGCACAGCCTCAAAGGGTCAACTCCCTCCTCTTCCCTTGATGTTTTTCTACTTCCTGCAGCCACACCATGAGCCACATCTGTCGTGGGCCCCTCTGCCATGCTGCCCTGCCTCAGAGGCCCCTGACCATGGACTAAAACCTTTCAAACTATGAGCCACAGGGCCAGGGAGATGGCTCAGTAGAATAAGCGCTTCCCTGGCAAGCACAAGGGCCTGAATTCAAGCCCTGGTTCTGTAAAAAAAAAAAAAAAAAACCTGTGAGCCAAAATACCCCTCTCCTCATCACAGTTGTGGGCCACCTGTGTGGTCTTAGAAATGGAAGGTGACTAAGACCAACTCTGTCATTGCTGAGTAGCTGTGACACCAAATGCCGTAAGTGGTTACAGTCCTCTCCAAATGACGAGTGCACGGCCTCAAATCTGTCTGCTCAGGTCTCTCGTCTGGGTCAGATGCGCTGGGCCCCACAGTGTGAGGAGTTGGCCCTTGCAGCAGCCCCCAGAAGCCTGGCCCTAGAAGCCTGAGCTCCGGATTTGAGAGGGGGATGGCTATGAGCTCCTTTGAATGCCTACCTTTCCCAGTGTGAGTCCTGCAACCATCATTTCCAAAAAAGGGTGCCCTTGGTGGCCTTCCTGGGCAGATGGGCAGAGGCCACCTAGAAGGACCCAGCACTGCCCCGACCATCTGCTGTCCACTACGACTGGGCACCCACAGGCATCAGCCACTGCCTTGTTTTCCCTTGGCTCCTGAAGGAGACAGGGAAGCCACTTCCTGCCTCCCTGGCTGAGAGGAGATCACAGCTCTGGGGATGGGTGAGATCATGCTAACCGCATCAGAGATGGTCTTGGCTGGCAGCAGGTGGCGCCAGCACTCTGCCTTGCAGGAGTGGAGGGTGAGTAAGGCAAAGGGTGGGGGAGAAGGGCCCTGCCCTCTGCCCTCTGGTTTGGCACTCAGAAGTCCTCTCTCTCAGTGTGCAACATACCCCAACCTGGGGTCCTCTGGGTGAACCCACGCTGGTCTCTCTGGAAGGGGTCTGGGGTCACCACTGTGTCCTCAGAGCCCTGCCACAGGGGCTGCTGCCTGAAGGAAAGGTAGCGAGAGACACCAGCTACCACAGATGCCCCTCCTCAGGTCCTTGCACCTTCAGCTGTGAGTCTTGGGTGGGCATACCCAGCCCACTGAGGGGGCTGTGTGGTCAGTCCTGGGGGGCTCTCAGGGTCAGAGACAGCACAGGTGGCCACCATAAGGCCATATGGAGTTGAAGGCTTGGGGGGAGGGGTCCCCCAGCATCTTGGGTGGCATATCAGTCAGGGCTTCCTAGAGAAAAACATAAGATACACAAACGTGTAACAAATTACAGGTGTGGCTTAGGCTGGTCACCCACAGAGCTGGATGCAGAAGCGCACAGAGGGTGTCTACACGCTGCAGGCTGGAGGGTTCAGCCCAAGGTCTGCAGCGCACTGCAATGTCCATGCAAGTCCTTATCAGGAGGCTGATGGGTCTACGTGGGAGAGCTGGTGAGTCTACACCAGAAGGCTACAGGGTCTGAGGCAGAAACCAAGTCTACGCTAGGAGCCAGGAGCAGACATCCAAGCGAAGACTGGAGCGCCTCCATAGAACAGAAGCCAGTCTCTCCTTCCTCATTTTCCTATATTCAGGCAAAAAGTTGCCTTTGGGTGGGTCCTCTGCAGCCTGCAGTGTAGAAACACTGAGCCAATTTAGTCCTGTTTCTAAACTTCTCAAGTTCACACAATCAATCAACCACTACAGGTGGGGAGCCTCCTCCTACTCTGCCACTGTGGAAGTGGCTGTCTGAGCCCCACTCTGTCCCGTAGAATGACTGGGGTGTGTGGCCTTGAACCACTGGAATGGGACTGACCCAAACTAGAGTTGCTGTAAGTGCAAAATGTACGCTGGATCACAAAGATTTAGCCTAAAGAAAGTGTAGAATATCACACTTGGAGTCATCTTAAAGCTGAGCTTGGGGCCGGGGAGATACCTGAGTAAAATAAGTGCTTGCCTGGCAATCACAAGGATCTGAGTTCAATCCCAGTTACACACATACACACACACACAAAAAAAGTCGAGCTTGTAGCACACACCAGTAAGTGGAACACTTGGGAGGTTCAGGAAGGAGTCATCCAGTTGGACAATTGGTGACACAGTGAAATGCTGTCTCAAAATAAAAAATAAAGGGTTGGGCATATAGCTCCGTGCGAAGGCCCTGGGTTCCATCCCCAGTTAAATAGAAATATTTAATAAATAGAAAATAGAAAGTTATTTTGTGTTCTTCCTTTCTTTGTTTTTGAAGATAGGATCTTGTTTTGTAGTTGAGGTTGGTCTTGAAGTCCCTATGTAGCCCAGGTTGGCTTCAATCTCCTGTCAACCCTCCTGCCTCAGCCTCCTGGTCCTAAGATCACAGGTGTGAGCCATGATGCCTGGCAAAGAGTTATTTTAACCCAGGCATGGTGGCACAAGTCTGTGATCCCAGCACTGAGGAGGTGAGGCAGAAGATGTCCAGTTTGAGGCCAGCCTAAACTACGTAGCATACACACAAAGAAGTTATTTTGTATTGGTTATCCAATGTTTTAAATGGTCATACTTCAAATATAATGGGTTAAGTAAATCATCTTATGAAAAATCATTGAAAAAATAAAAAAAAAAGAAAGAAAGAAAGAAAGAAAAGGCATTGGGCCAGGGAGACAGCTCCGTGGAATAAGTGGTTTAGGGGCAAGTGTGAGGTCCTGAGTTCAATCCCTGATAGCATCAGTAGTGGTGGATACATTATGTCAACTAGGCTGGATGATTCCTGGCATGGTTCTGGGGGGTCCTGCCCTGGGGCGCAGTGGGCCCACCTCAGAGAGACTCAGCACAGAGACCTTACAAAGGGGCTGAGGAAGGGCTCTGTTCCACTTCGTCGGAGGAAATGCAGTCTTCGCGTTTGGCTTGGACTTTATAGCCTGGCTTGTAGTCCAGATGCTTCGACCTCCAGCTTGGACCCTTTGCCTTCTGTTGTAGACAGAAGGCAATTGCAGTGTCCATTGCACTCTTGTCTTCCATTGCAGACCCATTAGCTGACAGACAGACACTTGCATGGTGCACAGCAGTGAGCTTCAGACCTTGGGACTGGATTTCTCAGTCTGGGGTGTATAGATGCTCTCTGCACACTCCCTCATCTGACTCTGCGGCTCACTGTCATAAGCCAGTCGTGTAATTCCTTATACACGGTATATCTCATGTTAATACCTACTCCTTATATTACATCTGTTCTGCATGCCAGTGTGTCATTCACACACCAAACGAACTTCTTCCACACATCCCTCCCCTGGGCGCCTTTCTGCAAATGATGAGCCTCTGCCAGGGGCTCCTCTCCTACAGTCCCCTTGGTCTGCAGCTGTTAGGTTTCCTTTCCCGGAGGCCTGTGGGCAGAGAGAACCAGCAGGATGCCGCAGCAAGGCATGAGCTGGATAAATGTGGAAAGGAACAGGTAGTGACGCTTTCTCAGAGGGGTCTTTGCTGGGTTGTGAGCAGACGACCCAGAGCAAGCACGGATGCTCCATTCCATGCCCTCTTTCCACAGCCTGGCGTGGAGTCAGTGTTCAGTTGGTAATGAATGAGAAATAAGCCCCGGCAAAAATCCCATGGCCCAGAGACAGTGGCCAGAGGTACAGGGCAGCCTCAGACGGAGGACTTGGCCTCCCCTGGAGGGATGACTTCCTGAATCCCAGGAGTCACACCATGAAGAGACAGTGAAACGCTGTCCCGCCCTTCCTGCCCGGCCCCTTATGTGGTGAGTGCCCACTAGGCCTATCACGGTCACAGTCCCTGGAAAGGTGGCACCAGGTCCTCAGGGACTCAGAGAACTCTTGGGAGACCACTGTGGAGTGTGTGCAGGGGATCCCCAGGGCCCCCAAACCCCATGTAGCAGAGCCCCACACCAGCCACACAGAAAACATTGCTTTATTAACTGCGTTTGCCAACACACGAGGAGTATCAGGGGCTCCTGAGGACACAGGCCCTGGCGGGCCGGGTCCCGAAGCCCCCGTGAGTGAGCAGGACAGGATGGGGCAGGGAGCTATGCAGCAGCGGCAACAGAGAATCATGCAGGGCACTGGCCACGCCGAGGTGACCGTACATTCTATTGCTCGTTGAGGGTTGTGAACATGGACAATGTACAAAAAGGAGAAATAGGTCTTTGCGGTAATGAAAAATACATTTTTCTCTACAAAGGAATCTTCTAATACAAGAAAATAAATATTGCAACATAAGCCAAAAATAATTTAAAATTGCTCTTTTCAATATATTTTCAATATTTCTCTTGTATATTAACAAATGGCACATCACTTTCTTTGAAACAAAGACAGAAGGTGTCTCCTCCTGTGACATTCATATCACCCCCCACCACCTCCCCCCATGTGATTTGGAGCACAAAGAGTTTGTGCATCTGAGGGTGAGGGTGGCGGAAGGGGCCTTAAAGAACAGCCAAAGACATGTCCCAGGCTCCAGCCCTGGCTCTTTGGCCAGTGTGACCAGCTGGGCCGAGAGCACAGGAAATGGCCAAGCTACAGGGATCCAGGTCATTCTGCAGAGCTTTGGGCGTGGGCAGAGGTTGGCCACATCTGGCAGTGAGTCCAGCTGCTGTCAATGTTTGTTAGAACTGGGCAGCTGGATCTTCAGGAATCGCCCCAGCAATTCCCACAGTGTGCCGGTACGTCATGCACAAGGGTGTGCACAACACGGACACAGAAGGCAGGCGCCATGTGTGCACACGCACGCGTGTACACACGCGGAACTGCAGCCCAACACCTGCGTCTGGAACCCTGTGCAGCTTCCCCAAGGAAGCCGAAGCCTTTAACACTGCAAATGCTCACGCACTGTCACAACTTCTGAGCTCATTTCATAAAATAAACGAGCACTCTACCTTTCTGCTCCTTATTTGTTTCAAAATATATTTATGATACATAAAAATACTTTCCTCGCACATTTTCCTTTGTCACGTGATGATGAGGGGAGAGGTGGGAGGCGGCCAGGGCAGGTGAGAGTGTGGGATGTGAGCCGGATGAGTTACGGAGCAGCTGCCGCCTCCGGGGAAAGAGGGCGTGCGTGGGCGTGTGGGTGCGCGCAAGACCTGGAGGCCTTGGCCGGAAGGGGAGCACGCGGGGCTCTGGCGTGGCCATGTGCTCCACATCGTGGACAGGGGGCTGGCAGCAGAGTGGGGGCTGCCGGGAAGGTCGGGGGCTGCCGGGCAGGGCTGGACCAGAGGCCAGTGGCCTTGTCCCCAGTGGCTGGGTGGACATCCTGGAAGTGGAGACAGCTGCCTACTTAGCACTGCAGTGGGGCCTGGTAGGGAGCAGAGGAGTCATCGGCCAGACGGGCCCAGGCCAAAGCCACAGCCAACAAAGCCAAACTCCAGGCTGCTGTGCTGAGGACCCCGCTGCCTTCCTAGCCGCAGCTCCCACACTCACTCACACCGCCCAGCCCCTGCCCCAGTGTGGAGCCCAGGGCTCAGGGATGGGGTCTGAAACTGCTCAACCTTAGCGCCTCACCCTACCACCAGCACCCTACCACCAGCAGGGTTTGGTTGTTTTCAGCTCACCCTTTGCTGGCTGCAGGGCGACCCAAGCCCAGGGAAGGAAGGAAGGAAGGTCTGTCCAAAGCCGGTAAACAGAGACTGGGGTTGGGACGCTGATGCTGACACGGACATTGCACTGTCACCATGACCGAAGGGGGCAGGTAGCTTACATCTAGTGGGAGCTCATGCCGTCCCCACACCCAAGGGTCCTCAGGGCACCCCACTCCTGTGGAGTCCATGGAGATCAGACACACACCTGTCCAATCTTCTGAGTCTTGTCACCATCTTTGTTTCTGCTTTTGCTAAATTCCCATGAAACCAATGACAACTGTCCATGACAATACTACTGTCGTACCTTGGTAAGTTTTGGAGTTGCGGGTGGGTGGAAGTCAAGCCATCCCCAACCTGGGGAGCCAGGGGGCGGGGTAGCCACATGGGGAAGATGCTCTTGGTGCTGGTTTCACAGTCGGGGTGTCCCCCGAGTCTCAGAGTGGATGGGTTGCTCACAGTGGCTCAGCCCAGGGCCTGGAAGCCAAGCCCTGGGACCCACGTAACAGCAGCAGCAGCGGTGGCAGCGGCAAAGCCTCCTCTCCTCCTCCTTCTCCAAGACCCGGGGCACAGTGAACAGATTTCCGCACTTTGTTGCTAAAGAACTCCATTTAAAAAATAGTCCAAGTGACAAGTTGTCAGGTCCGGGCTGTGCTGTATTAGGGTCAAAGTATTCTTTGGCATCCATAGAATGATTCGACTGATTCACTGGACTTTTGCAAGGTTCTTGTTGAAGTTCTGGCTTTACCAGTGGTGGAAGTGACCCAGGAGTAGTTGGTACAAGAAAAAGAGAAAAAAAAAAAAAAACCCACAAAAAACAAAAACCCCAATGTTTTCATGGAATTCCTTTTTTGTTTGTTCCCTGAGCTATCACCCTGGGGCTACTCCACTGAAACCTTCAGCGCAATTACCAAGGACCTGGAGGAGGGCAAGAAGGGAGGGAGGACATGCCTGGGACAGGGGTTTAAGGCTCTAAGGGACAAAGGGACACAGGACCATCCAGCAAGACTTCACCCCGGCAGGCCGTGGGCCCACCCTGGGCCCCGGGATCCCACTGCATGTTGGAAGGTGTTTCCACAAGGAAACCAAGGAAGCTCATCTCTTAGCAGGACTAGGAACTTGAAAAGGCAAATGGTCTGGTCTGGCCAGGCCAGTTCTGTGTGGGAGTGACCAGCCTTCAGCCAAGCCTGGCTCCAAGGAAGGAAAGAAGGAAGCCCTTGCCCTCCGCCGGGCACTGGCCCTCCCCTGGAGTCCTCCATCTGTGCGGTGGTGGCCGGCTGTGTGGGATTCCCCTGAGTAAACGGCACAGCTCAGGAAGGATTCTTGGAGCCCCTTCGCAGAGCCGCTGGGCTGGCCACTGGCAGGGGCAGAGCAGCAAGGAGGGGAGGTGGCAGGAGGGGTGCAGGCTCGGACGACGTGGGTTGGTCAGGAACTGGCCAGGAATCGGTGGCCCCCTGCAGCCCTCAGTGCATTCTCATAGGAACTCGTTGTGCTTGTGACAGTGAGTAAACTCTGGCTGGGTGTCACTTAGGATATTCCTTGGGGAACCATGGGAGTGCAGCAGGACCCCCACCCCACAACAGCCCCTACTGCGATGGGGGCGAGGTGGGACAGGCCCCAGGCTGGCCCGTCTGCCAGGAAATAATGCCCAAACAACGGTCCACGTCACCCAGCGGCAGTGGGCAGGAGTCCTGAGCTCTTCTTCACTTTGCCTACAGCTAGCCAGAAGCCCAGCAATGCCGCGTGGGTCATGACGGGGGTGGCACAAAGGACCAGGTATGGTCTTTGCGGCCACAGCCGTGAAAGGAATCCTAACATCCTAGGCCAGCACAGAGGAAAGACAACAGTGTGGAATTTGGAACTCTCTATTAAAAATAAAACCACGACAGAGCGGTAGCCTCAAAGGTCTGGGACGCTCGGCAGAGATTGGAAATGGCAGTTGTGACCAAACTGAGGCCTTGTGGGGGACCAGGGCAGGGCCTGGGACAGGGATAGGGGCGAGTTAGGAGGCCAATACCCCCATGCGGACCACCTCCTCAGCTCCCGCCTCCCGGGAACCCCGCTGCACCCCACTGTCCTCTGCCTCTATGTCCGAGTCGCTCATCTCCCCATCAGAGAAGTAGCCGTCGGCCTCCGCATCAAAGTGTAGGCTGACCTTTGGCCTCTCGGCCACAGCAGAAGGCGGTCCTGTTGCAGCGTCGGACCTGGCACCCGGCGATCTCCGCGTGGCTTTGCTCTCACGGGGTGACCGGAGCTGGCCCAAGGGTTTGGGGCTCACCGTAGGGCCAGGCACTTGGACATGCAAATCAGCCGCTGCTGGGGCTGCCTCCTCCGGGGTCTCGGGGGCCAGCGGCAGGGGGCTGTCCGGAGCTGCTGGTATGGGACAGTCTCCAACTGTCGGGCTGGACGGCAAGTGAGAAGACGTCCGCCGTGGTGGCTTCCTGGTCGGTGGGCCCTGCCCCCCCTTGCCATTGCCTGCATCCTGGCCCCAGGGCTTCTTGGTGGGCTTCTCTGGAGTCATGCGTGAGCCGGGTCCATCATGCTGTGGTGGGGGTTTCTTCTTGGCGGGCAGGCGGCTGCGGCCACGGGCCTTCCTGGCAGGGTCACCAGGCCGCAGAGCGGGGTCCCGCATGAAACTGAGCAGTGTCTCCTCGTCCTGCAGCAGCTCCTCCGACAGCAGCCCGGGGGCAGGGTCCTCACGGTGCCCGTTGTTCAGGGACCACTCGCTCATGGCCATGTCCTCCGCTGTGATCTGCACTGACTGCGCCAGCCAGCTGTTGAAGAAGGTGCCATCGATGGGGAACGAGGTGGACAGGCCTAAGAGGGGAAGAGTGGGGGCCGTGAGATGCTAGGAGGGGTGTCTCGCCCTTCAGGGCCCCCTCTGTACCCTCTTCCTGCTC
Organism: Ctenomys sociabilis; assembly: GCA_004027165.1. Taxonomy (NCBI): domain Eukaryota; kingdom Metazoa; phylum Chordata; class Mammalia; order Rodentia; family Ctenomyidae; genus Ctenomys; species Ctenomys sociabilis. The sequence continues at coordinate 21,250 of PVKA01011274.1, forward strand.
TCCTGCAAGCCAGACTCCCATAAACTATCTTGCTCTGTCCCACCAACACTGTAAGGTGACAACAGCCCCCCCTCCCCTGAAGCACATCCCACCTGGCCTGGCATGGGCACTAGTGGAGTGGAGCACAAATGAAACAGCGAGCTCCTTCTCCAAGTATTACTGAGAATTTGAAGGTGGCAGGAGCTCTGCAGGTAAGCAAGGGCAAGGGGCAGAAGGGAAACACCTTCTTGCCACCAGGGGGCAGTGGACCTTCACAAGCCGGACTCCCTGAGTTCCAAGCAAAGCAAAGTGGGCAGGGAAAGAAGGGGTGGACAAGTAAGGGGCACTGAGATGCATCTGGGTGGGTCTGTTGGACCTCAGGCCCAGCTACGGGTCCTCTGTCCTTTTCATGGTCTCGGAAGTGGGCAGTTTGTGAAGTAGGGCCTTTATTTTGTTTTTTGAGACGGTGTTGTTTATGTGTAGCCCAGGCTAGCTCCTAACTCAGGATGATCCTCCTGCCTCAGCCTTCATGGTGCTGGGATTCAGGTATGCACTACCACAGCTGGCTCAGGGCCTATTTTTAGACATCCAGGTTCCTCCCTTCTTGACACTGAAGGACATCAAAGATGACCTGAGGCTTCTGTGCTGTTAGTGAGGCCAGAAGGGGATTCCACTGTGGGAGTCCCAAGTCCAAAGCTGGAGCTCCCTGAGGGTTGCTCTAGCTAATGGGACAGGAAGGCGATCTGTGACACTGACACCCACGGCACGCTGCCACTCCTCTGGGTGTCTCTGTGCACACTCCACTGAGCAGCGTGCATGATGGACAGGATGAGGGATTCCACCATGCCTTGCCTTCGAGCATGGTATGGCCTAGAGCCCTCTGGAAAAACCTAGCACCCAGGACCAGGCCCCGCCCGGCCTGTGGCGGGCAGCCTCTCTGGAAGCAAATGCGGCTCTGATGTGCCTCCTTTTGTGGGCGGTACATGTGAGCAAGGCAGACACTGGGCAGGAAGGGCCTAGGACCCTCCAGGGCCAGACTTGTAACCAACCACCCTTCTGAAGGTGAGGCCTCAAGTGAAGCAACAGCGGGAGCTCACCCAGCTGCCCCAGGACAGAGTCCGGGCCGGCCTTGACTTTCTCCTTCTTCTCCGGGCTACTGCCCTTGGGAGCCTCGCGGCCTCTCCTCTTGGCATCAGTCTTCTTGCCCTTTGCTCTCCTTCCACCTTGCTCTGCATTGGGGAAGGCAAGAGGGAAATGGTGACCTGTGGGGCCTGAGCCCCCACCAGCCAGAGCTCACCTCCAGGGCAGCGACCTCGCTGGGGCTTGGGACCTCGCTTGGTCAAGCCCAGCTGGAGGAGAATGGGGGGCCAGGACCATGCCCACCATGGAGGGTGATGGGGTCAGCTCCAGTCTGACCTTCACAACCCACAGACCTCAGAAGTCTGAGGAGGTAACTCGGGACATGGCAGGGCCTAACGTGTGAGGCTAAGGAGCTAAACTGTGGGTGGAAGAACATCCACTCCTAGGCCGGAGGCTTGGTTCGCGATCTGGACACCACGATCTGGTGCCTCGTGACCAAGCATCCTGCCTTGGTTTCCCAGTCTGTTTTTATGGTCAGGCAGCAGGTGCACACTTCTGGTCTTACTATCCTTCCCAACCAGGACCATCTGCAAATCTGGGGAGCAGGGGAAAGACGGAGAGGAAGGTGCAGAAGCAGGAGCACCCCTAGCCTCTCAGGCAGAAGTAAGGCAAGAGAGCTTTCTGGACCAGGTTAAGAAAAGACCTGTGGCCCCAGCTGTGCTGTTAGCTGGCAGGGCAACATCAGGCTAGGCCTCAGTCTCCTGCCCTGTAATGTAGGGCCCAAGCCTGACACTTGGGAGCTGGGCTTCCTGCCCTCAAGAGTCTGGACTCAGGGGCTGGGGAGATGGCTCAGTGGAATAAGCGCTTCCCTGGCAAGTGCAAAGGCCTGAGTTCAATCCCCGGTTCTGCAAAAAAAAAAAAAAAAAAAAAGTCTGGACTCCTTCCCTCAGCTGCAAGACCCTGCCTGACTCACCTTCTCCCCTCTCTAGGCATTTTCTGGCCCCCAGTACTATCTATACCAGGGTCTTTCCAGTTTACCAAGTTGGGCTCTGGCTCCTTAGTCCACATTACTGTTCCTTTGTCTCACCTGGTTCAAATCATGGCCTAATGCTACTTCCACTGAGGGGCATTCCTAGCTTTCAGGATAGACAGGGCCTCAGCAAAAGGTCAGGGACCCACATGCCACATCGGGGCCTGGCAAGCCAAATGTGGGCATCCGCTTTAGGCAGGAGCAAACTGGTCTCTTGAGCCAATGCCTGCCCTACACTAACTACCACTGGTTATTGATGCTCAAGACAAGGAGCTGCAAAGCAGGGATGCAAATCCTTACATTTGTTTCTGGAACCCTACGACCAATGGGGTATGGGGTCCCTGCACCAGCCCTTCCATCCTGAGAGCTGCTATAGCCAGATGCATGACCACAGCCAAGGACTAGGCCATCCAGACGCTGCCTTGCACTGGTCTCGAGACAGCAGCTCCCCGACAGTGCTTTCCTTTCTCTCCGCAGAGTGCAAGCTTCGTGAGGGCAGGAGCATGGATCTGCACCCGGCCAGTGCCCACTGACTGACTGCATAGCAGATAGGAGCCTCAAAAGCTCCAGAATCGGAGCGGCTGCCTCAGTCTCTGAGTGACAGTGAGTATGAGTGGCAGTGACTTGCTTGGACCCCATACCTCCAGCCAGAAAAGCCTGTTCCCAGCCCAGGATGGGCAGGGCCCAAAGAGCTATCTGGCAGACTGGCTACTGGGAGGAAGGGATGGCACCAGGCCCTCTGTCCCCGGGTGACCCAGTCACTTTTCTCCATTTTCTGCTCTAGGGACAGCCTCAATCTTGAGTGTGAGAGACCTCTGTCACTTTCACTGCATGGAAACTCAACACCAGTGCTCCACTTCTGGGTTAAGCATCCCCCACCTTAACAAGTCACACTCCTGAACTGTGTCTGGCGTGCTTCTCAACTGACCACACTCAATTACCAACAACTTGCGTCCAGGTCTGTTAAATGCACCGCCAAAGGTAAGAAGGCAGATTTCGTAGCCAGGATCCCATCAGAGCTGGGGAGAGGACCAGGTACTGCGCTGTCTCTGGAGCAGGCACTTTCCTGCCTTGCCCTGGCAAGGAGCCACTCACACCTTGGGTCTGCATCCATTTGCTTGCTGCTTGCTCTTGAAAGGCCCTATGAGGGCAGGCCTAGTGTCCCTGTTCCCAACACAGTGGAGCCTCAGCAGGCCCCCATCTGGGCTTAGTAGTGTGGTGGGGGGAAGGCCAACAGCGCGGCCCAGGGTGGCCAGGGGCAGCAGGTGCAGCAGGGCAGGTACCTACCTCGACACAGATCCTGTTCAATGAGCTTCATCTGCAGGTGGAATATCTGCTCCTGAAGCTTGCACATGGCGTGCTTTGTTCTCTCTCGCCGGGTCACCATGTAACACAGATTTCTAACCTGCGAAAACACAGGACAGGTTTCCCGCCTGGCTCACGGGCAGCCACCCCAGTTCTCCCACTGCTGTGAGCTCTCCAAGGCCCACCTCGAGCATTTCCTGCCTGGTTCGTGCCCCCAGCCTATACCAGGAGCACGAGGCCCGGGCAGCCATCACGGTGCTAGCTTCCATCTGGTCCCATGAGACATCTGCGGCGGTGACTTTTGCTCTGAGCTCAAGTGCCAGGTCTGCTATGGCTTCACGACTGTGAGGCCCCGGCTTTGTCCTGAGCATCACCACAGGGTCCCTTTGTCACCAGGTCTTGCCATCCAGCAGAGCAGAGATGCTGGCTGAGTCATCTCACAACCAGGCTATCCTGACACAGATCTGGGGACAGGGAGCGAGGAATCCTGGACACGGGAACTCTTCCTTTCCAGTTCCCTCCAGGGCCTATCTGCCCCATTCTCTGCCCTCCAAGAGATAAGCCAGTCAGAACCTTCCACTGTTGCTCAACCTGGAAAGGCCCATCAGATAATCGTCCCCTCCCAGCTCCTCCAAGGCTTTGCCGAAGGGTGTTCTTCCACAGTTGCCTTCTGCAGGGACCTCAGAATGGAACCTTAAGGGGAAACAGGGTCCCATGGATTACGTGCCTAAAACGAGGTCATACTGGATCGGTGTGGGCTCTTCATCTTTACAAAAGGCCTGGAGGAAGATGTCCTGATCTCTGAAAGGTTGGGATTTTAAGTGCACTGCAGATAGCACTGTGGAATCTGGAAACTCCTGCCCCAAGCCAGGGCCTTGAAAGTGAGGTAATATGGGACATAGGTCAGTGCATTTCAGTATGGGGAAAACCACTAGAACTTCTGGTGGGTTTTTCTATGCTCTATTAGGGATACTGGTGATTTTACAACAGGCAGTGGCAGTTATGAGAGATAATAAAATATACCCTCAGAGGTATCTGCTCAATCTTTTTTACTGGTAAGGATACACCATGCCATCAGGAATGCCTGGAACTTCTGCCCCCAAAACAACACTAGCTTCTGTCAGGGCCCCAACATTCTTTGGCTGGTACTATGGTCACACTGTGACCACCCCTCATCTTAGTTCAACAACTTTTTACATTTCTCCCAAGAATATTAGTAACATAGCTACTTTTTGCAAACGTTTTAATGAAGGCATTTCGCTATCAGTAAGTTTTGGAGAAAGACTAGAGGTGGAACCAAGAAGCAGTCAGGTTAACAGCAGAGGCCTGCAGGTCTTCAGAGGTTGATCCAGCTCTGGAGCACAGGACAGAGATACAATTGGGGGAGACTACGAACGCCTAAGACACATCTGGGGTGGGGGTGCAGTTCAGTGGCTGAGTGGTCGACCACCAAGCATGTGGGAGGCCCAGGGTTCCACACCCAGCACTGCAAAAACAAAAAGGTAGAACCCAGGGCCTCCCGTCCTGAGAGGGGAAAACAATTTCTGGGACCCAGGAACAGCTGTCAGCAAAGCAAGGGACACCGGACATTGATACAGAGGCAGAACTATAGTCCTCTTTTGAAGGCCTGGAACAAGGTGGACAGTGACAACTGTAGTAGGCTGGAGAAACACGGAATGAAGACACCAGGAGGGATGGAGGGAAAGGAGAGCTGGGGGGTGAGGGAGTGAGGATCCTGTGCCAGAGCAGGGCAGAGGTGGGGTTTGCTTAGGAAGTCGGTGTGGCAGGGCATGAATAGTTCAGGCCCCACAGAAGGGATACAAAATGAGAGAGCCGGCCTCAGGATGGGCAAAGACAAGTGCCCTAAGAGGTCAGAGGATGCATCCAGGCAGAGCCTCTGCGGGCCAGAAGCTGGGCTCGCTGGTCCGAGGGGCAGATGAGGCTGCTTACTGAGAGGTGACAGTCGCGGCAGGACATTGGTCCATGGGCCCCCAAGTCGCTTGTGCTGTGGGCTGCGGGAGGCTCTGCTGAGGACTTAAGCAGAACGAGGCTGTGGTAGCAGGAGATGGGGTGTGTTCTGGGCTGCTGAGCTGGCAGCCCTGGAGAGGTGGGTAGGGGGAGCCAGGGCAAGGCGGGCTTCAGTGGAAGAGGCGGGGCGGGGCAGGCCTACAGCCGTGCCAGCACACATGCCACGGGTTCACCACCGCTGATGCAGGCATCGAGCACAGAGTAAGCAGTGATCATGCGACCAGGAGGCTGTCAGAGGGCAGGATGTGTATCTGGCTAAGCCCTTCTCTCTGGGAGAAGCAGTCGAACACAAGGCGCGGGGGAGCTCCCACCCCTCCCTCCTGAGGGCCGGGTATGTTCAGGAGCTCCCCTTGGCCATCCCCCTCTAGTCATTCCACAGCTGTGGAATGAATCAGCAGCAGGATCCACAGCCCCAGCCAGCCCGGCCCCTGAGGACTTGGCCACCAGCACGGCTGTGAGGGGACATTGGCTGGCGTCTGCAAGGCTGATGTTCAGTGTTGTAATTTTTTTTGTCAGCTGTGAATAACTCCAGGAAGCTGCACTGAGCGGCCCTGCCCTCCCAAAGCTGCTTGCCAGAGAAGGGGCTGAAATGTTTAGGAAAGTACATCTTTGGCAGAGCCTTGCCTAGCATGTGCAAGGCCCCAGGTTCAATCCCCAGCTCCACAAAGAAAGCTCTTTCTGGCTGAGCATAAGATGGGATGCCACGCTGCGGCAGCCCCAACTCCTACAAACCCTTGCAGGGAGGATGCTGTGACGCCTCTGGCCTGGGGTACACGAGGCTCGGCTCCCCTTCTATGGGTGAGCAGCGTCCATCATCCAGGCCAACAACAGAGACCTCTGCGCTAACTTCTGGCCCCTGTCTTCACTGTGATCCCCATGGATAGTTTGATTTTTTTATTTTGTCTTTTGTTTTTGGCGGAGCTGGGGATTGAACTTAGACCCTTGCGCTTGCCAGGCAAGCGTTTATTCTACTGAACCATCTCCTCAACCTCTGATTTTTATTTTTTGAGTCAGGGTTTTGCTATGTAATTCAGGCTAGCCTCACTATGTAGCACACGCTGGCCTCCAGCTTGCAGTGATCCTCCTGCCTCAGCCTCTAGAGTACTGAGATTACGGGCGGGCGTTGTGTCACCACGCCTAGCTGACAGTTTAGAGACTAGGAAAATGAAACCTTAATACATGGAGATGGAAAGGAAGGCACAGAGCCAGGAACATAGACCTAGGCTACCTAGGGCCCCGATCTGAGCCCAGGCCTGCACTTCTGCACAGACCCAGGCCCAGCTGGCCTGCTGCCCAGGACCAGCCTGGGTACTCTCAGCTGTTGGCCCTGGGCCACTGCTGGCCAGGCCAGCACACCATGGGGCTTTATAGAAAGCCTTCTGGAAGCGGAATTCTCTGCACTATTTACCTAGGTCTCCAACACGTGGCTGAGAGGCCCTGTGGCTGTTACTCTGATGCTGTTCTCCAAAACCCACATGCTGAACACACGCTGGCCTGCTTTCTGCTGCTGCCTGAGCCCACCAGGTGGCTGCCGGGATTAGCACAGGGTGTTGCACTGAGCGGCACAGATTCCTCTGTCCTGGAGCCTGCCCAGCTCACTGGGGTGTGTCCCAGCCCTAGCCCCACCTGAGTCGCTAGCTTTGGCGTTGGGGGTCCAAGGGACTGATGATGGCATTGTGTGCTTGCCCTGGAAGTGTGCACGACAGAAGAGAAGCCAGCTTCACTCGTCTCAACCCCAGCCCTCCCCTAATGCAGGTTCGAACTCAAATTCCAACCCAGGAGACAGGTTCCGCCTACAACTTCCTGTACCTTTGTCTCCCTGAGCTGTGGTTTTTCATCAGCTCTGCAGAGCTGGGGGGACCTTCAGAAGTGGGCGAGGGCCAGACTGGAGGCCACCACAGAGAAGGGAAGTCAGGCCTCCCGGGTCACAGAGGGGACATCAAGAGCAAAGCAGCTGATGAAAAGGGAAAGCCCAGAGGTGGAGACGTTCGGAAAACTCTGGAAGCAGCACTGGCCAGAGCGCTTGGACCCGAGCCCTGCCACACTGAGGTGGCTGGGCTGCCCTGGAGGAGGCTGTCACGCTGGTAGCCTTGCCCTTGCCCCAAGCTCAGGGAGACAAAGGCACAGGAAGTCTTAGGGGACTCTGTCTCCTGGATTTGGAGCTCGAGTTCAGACCTGTATTAGGGGACACAGTCAGGGACACCTGATCCTTCCCACCCTGTATGCACTTCTGGCTGAGGGGCAGGCTGACAGCACCCCGGCACTGGGTAGTGAGCAGGGCAGAGGGCTCCAGTCATCCCACCCAAGCCCCGTCGAGATAGTCTCCCTGCTTTCCACACTCACTAACTGCGATCTAGATTAAGAAAGCAAAGGTCATTCACCCCATGCTGCCGGAGCCCCAGGCTGCTCTCAAAACAGGGCTATTAGGTGGAGCTCACAGTTTGCCAAGTCCTTGGCACAGAAAGCCCCTCGCAGGCCCGCCAAGGCTACCCACCCTCTCCAGGTCCTGCCGCAGATGCGTGAAGAGCTTCAGGCGGCGGTAGAGGACGTCCTGCTCCTGCTGGGCGAGATTGTCCACCTCGTCCGTCTTGGGCGTCAGCAGCGGCTGATTTGCATTGGCTTTCCTTTTGAGCTTCCAGTACTGATAGATGAAGTCAACCAGGGCCTCAGCCACGTCCAGCCGCTCAGCCACCTCGGAGGGCTCCACCAGCTCGTAGAAGTCCTCCTCCAGCTGTTGCAGCCGCTGTTTTCGCAGGGTCACCTTTTCCATGTCCTCGCAGGCCTGGCTGGACTCCACAGGCTCTGAAGTCGGCTGGTTCCGCGGGCCTCCGTCGCTGTGCTCCTGGCAGAAGGACTTGAACTTGACCTCGTCATTGTCTGCTAATATAGTCCGCATCTCCAGGCCATGGTCAAAGGCGCAGGTGACGTGGAATGCGGTGACACAGGAAGGCATCGAACACTGGAGGAAGAAGAAGGGCAGGGTCAGGCACTAAAGTAGCCCTACTGTGAGTTCGAGACCAGCCTGAGCTACAAAGTGAGCTTAAGGCCAGCCTGAACTGCATAGTGAGACCCTGTCTCAAAAAGACAAAAATAAAAAATAAAAAAGTAGCCCAAGCAGCAGAAGGCTGCTGCATCGGAAATTCCATGCGGAATCCTGGGAAGCCTCCAGAGCAAAGAGCTGGGCTTCCGATGTCCTGCACAGTATGGGGGGAGCCCTGCAGGTGCAGCGGTAGAGCCTGGGAGCACCTAGAAAGGTCATGAGATCAGCACTGTGTGCCGAGCTTGACCATCAGAGGTTGGCTATGCAGCCTCACAGGGGACAAGCTGTACTTCTGTACAAAACGACTTTGCAGAGAGAAGGCATCAGAAGGGAGGCAGCCAATGGCTCACTCTCAGCCTCGCTCCCCGGCACAGTATCCAAGGTATCTGCTTCCCTTTCTGTTCTAGGATGAGTTGTAGGCCTATCTCTTTGTGTTGTTACCCAGGCAGTTGGAGGCCTGATCCTCCCTCCCAGCACTGTAGAAAGACCACAGGGCAGCTGAAACCATTTCAGCAATAATGTGCTCAACCATTACATGCAGGGGCTGGGGTGCTGGGCTTGCAGCTATCTGAAGATCTTATAGATGGACAGGGGCACACCAGGTGCCAGGAGTGACAACTCTGTTCCTGGAGAGAAGAGGGCAACAACAATATCACCTGCCACCAAACTACAGATCAGAGGCACCTATCTCACCTGTGACTGAGAAGTGCGAAGTGCACATTCTGAGCTTTACCCAGCTGCCCGAATGAGGAACAGGCCCAGGTCTGGCTGTCAGGACAGCCAGTGGGCTTGGCCCAAGAGGAAGCTCGAGCCTTGCTCCTTCCATGAGCCGTTGTTTGTCAACGAAAGTGAGGTCAAAGCCAGGCATGGCGTGCACACCTCTAATACTAGCACTCTGGGAGGCTGAGGCAGGAAAACTTAAAGTTTTAATACAGCCTGGGCAACTTCGCAAGACCCCACCCTATTATTTAAAAAGGCTCATGAATGCCGGGCGTGGTGGCGCATGCCTGTAATCCCAGCACTCGGGAGGCTGAGGCAGGAGGATTGTTGTGAGTTCGAGACCAGCCTGAGCTACAAAGTGAGCTTAAAGCCAGCCTGAACTGCATAGCGAGACCCTGTCTCAAAAAGACAAAAAAAAAATAAAAAATAAAAAATAAAAAGGCTCATGAGACCGGGGATGTAGCTTAGTGGCACAGCACCTGCCTGGCAAATGTGAAGTCCTGAGTTTGATTCCTGTTACCAAAAACCCACTAAGGCCCAGGAGTTCAATCCCCAGTTCTGGAAATAAAAATAAAATTTGGTTTGGCTTGGCTCCGGCACCTGTCCCCACTCCCTGGATTGAGGATGGCCCCAGCCCACCTCTCCCGAGCCTATCTATAGTAGCACGAGGGTGGGTAAATGTTGGTAGTGGCTGCCCATTTTCCAGGGTGCCCCACGAGCGCCTCTCTCTGCAGCAGGCGCCAGGGCAACAGGAGGAAGTGGCCACGTACCTGGATGCAGGTGCCCGTACACTCCCTGCACAGGCTGCAGGACAGAGCCCAGCGGCTGGCTGGAATATTCGAGATCTTGGTGATGGGCTCCATCTTCTCGGGGCAACCAATGCTGACCTGGAGGGACACAGGGAGCTGTTTCAGTCCCCAGTCCCTGGATGAGAGCATGCTTTCTACTGAAATCAGAGATTGGGTGGACAACAGTGCTGAGCCTCTAGTCCCAAGTCCCTCCCAGCTCCGAAGAGGCAAAGCGCAAGCTCACTGTCTGTGTCCCAAGACAACTGCTTGAAGCGTCCCTCATCCATGGCCAGCCCTAGAGACTCGGACAACACACTGAGTGTGACTGACCAGGTGAGTCTGTAGCTAAGAGGCACACACGCCTGTGTGGGGGAGACAGCTCAGGCATGTGCAAAGTTCCCTGCTTCTGCATCTCAGGCCTTTCTTTTGGGGACCAAAATTAGGCCCGATGACAGCCTCCCTTTGGGGTCTTCAGATGTCTCTTGGCTTAGACTTACCTTCGCTTCATCCCTCCTTTGTGGACAGGCCTGTCCCTACATCTACAGGGCTCTAGGAGGCAGAGCACAAGGGACACCTCACTGCCCATGCAAAGAGAAGGCCCCTCTCCCAAAGGCTCCATGTGGAGCCCTCGTGGTTCTCCCCGTTGTGCCCAGTCCCAGCGAACTGGAGAGGGAGTCACAGCCCTCCATAGGTAGTCTGGAGTCAGTGACCCCTGCCATTACCAACAGCATCACAGAAGCCCGTGCTGTGGGCGGGAGGCTGGTGCTGTAGCCCAGGCAACTTCAGCATTTCCTGAAGATAATGCTGTCTCCTAGAGCTCATAGCCTCTGCTGCACCTGGGACATAGCTGGATGCTCGAAGGCCCCCTGCTGGCGTGGGTCATAGCCCATGCCAGTCAGCTACCCACAGCCATGGCAACAGCTCCACTGGCCATCATGCTTAGTCTCATTTTCTTTCCAGTTGGGTGGTCTGAGTTTTTTATTTTATTTTATTTGCAGAACTGGGGATTGAACTCAGGCCCTTGCACTTGCCAGGGAAGTGCTTATTCTACTGAGCCATCTCTCTGGCCCTTGGTCTGAGTTTTAAACATGCAGCCTGACTGCAGTGGGAGCCACTGCCTGGGACGAGAAGGACCTACACCTGCTGCCCCAGACCCGTGTTTGGAACCCTTCTGAAGCCCATTACCCTGCTGTCCCACCTGAGCCCCAGTCAGAATGCAGATGGAAATCCCCTGGGGCCTGAGGCATTGGGTCCTCTCAGGCCTGACTCCTAAGATCCTGCGTTGTCACATGCCCCAGTGCATGGCATCCAAGCTCCACTCAGGCCAACCTCCTAGGTGCTGCTCTAGGGCCATCCCCCACTCCCGTGCTACTCACCTCAGGAATCCAGAGGGCGCAGCTCACGTGCACCCACTTGGTCCCACTTCTGGTAGGCTTAAGGGCTCCTCCTCGCTTGGGGCAGAGCAGGCACTTTGGCTGGACTCCTAGGGCACACGTCCGGCACAGCCAGCTGCCTGTGGGCACCTTAAGGATCCCGTAGCATGCCTGGGGACAGAGCAGAAGGCCACCACTCAGAGGCACTGGCCATTCTGGGGCTGCCCAGCACTGCTGCACAGCCTTTAGGCCAGCTGGTGCCCTCAGAGGGAAACACTGATATTGAGGGCTCTCGGCTCCCAGCAGGCCCCAAATCCTGCCACTTGGTCCTCTGTGAAAAGGCACTTGGCTGCCCCGTTGGGAAACTCATTTCAGCCAGACCCCTTAGCTGAGGGGTGGGGGAGGCAGCATCCCCAAACCACGCACCCTGCATCTTAAGCGGAACGCAGAACAGTCATGTACTTCTAGGATTAATGTTGAGAGCTTTCATCCTCCTTACTCCAGTACAGGGCAGGGTTCCTTCTGGAATGCTTCAGCCCTCAGGGACACACGGGGACCAGACCGAAGGGTGTGCACGTACGAGGGATCCCCTGCTGACAAACCTGCAGCCCCTGCCTGAGTCCCCTGGGGGATGACCTAGCAGCTGTGCTATGAGTGACTTCAGAGCCAAGACCAGAGGATCCTCTGGGTCCCAGTCGGGACTTCTGGAAACCCAAGACTCAGGCCTCAGCGCCCAAGGTGGAGAGGGGGTATCTGCCTTGGCTCTAACCGGTTACAATGGCAGTAATGGTAGCAGGTAGCTATGGCCCTCGATACATAGCATGAAGCAAGTAACACATAATCAACAATTTAATCCTCTAGAAATCTTTCTGTTGTTGTTGTGTTTGCAGCACGAGGCATCTAATCCAGTGGCTCATGCTTCAGTCTTAACAACTCACTTTCATTTATAGTTGAAGGAACAGAGGCCCAAGCTGCGGAGCCCGTGCTGGACAAGGGCAGGCTTTGGAACCAGGCAGCCGCTTTGGGCTCGGCTCAATCACTACAACCAGCCAACAGGGACTTGCCGAACCTGGCCGGCAGTGCTGGGCCGAAGGGCTCTGGGCACCCGCATCACCACCTTCTTTTGGCCTTGCCCATGGTACCACTGTGCTCTGACAGCCAGGACAGCTGTCCCAGGGCTCACCGCATCAGTGGGGGACAGGGGCACCCACCTGGTGCACACAGACGTTGCACTTGTCACAGAAGACCATCTCGTTGCCGTCCTCACCCTCAGGGGAGCGGCACACGTCACAGACGACGTCCTCGTCGTACTCGATGCCAAGTCCCTCCTGCGTCTCGATGGCCCGCGCCATGTTCTGGTGGCACAGACTCTCCAGCTCCTCCAGCACACGTTCCAGCGTCAGCTCGTCTAGCCCAGGCCTCTCTGGGGAGGACAGCAGCGACAGGGTTAGGACTGAGCGGCTGGGGCTGCAGGAGCCTGGAGCAGACAGCCAGGCAGAGCCACCCAGTCTCCAAGACCCCTGCACACTGTGACCACACACGGGCAAATGCATGCAGGAAACACAAAGTGTCCCCAAGAGGCCAGTTCACTGCATGGGGACCCCCACTCACGCTGTGTGCAGGGCACATTCTGAAGGTAGCTAAATGTGGCAAGGCCAGTCCTTCTCAGGATGCGTCAGCCTGCATGTCCTTACCCAATGACGCCAGCCCCTGTGAGCTCACTTACTCTTCCTGCAACACTCCAGGCCCTCTATAATACTCCCAAGAATTCCCAAGGATATCATGTGCTCTCATGGTCCCCACCTGACAGCTGCAGAGACAGTAACTACCCGGGCCGGGATGCCATAGGGACTTTCCACCTGGCCTCGGTAACTGCCTTTCTGGGGCTGAGAAGAAAACCCACAGTCCTGGTCTCAGCCATTCCTAGAGCAACAGGGCACCTACCCATCTCCTTGAGCTCAGAGTTTATGAGCTCCAGCCAGTAGGCATCAATCTCGTCCAGGTCATAGCGGCTGCCCCCGGGCCACATGGGCTGGGACCCCTCACCGAGTGCAGGGTGGTTTGGGGACACCTGCGCAGAGGGGCCTTCCAGTGGTGGGAGGATCCTAGGAAATAAAGATCAAGAAGGTAGTCCTCAGCCTGCACCCTCGGGGGGCTCCAGGAAGCCAATCAGCCCAGCTGAAGAGCAGGTCACCAAGTGTCAGGCATGGGACCCTTGGTGCCCAGTACAACTAAACTCCTTCACCTCCTCCTCCCACTCGTGGGTAAGGAAAAGCTATAAGCTCCAAAGGGCTGTGGTACACAGCGGGCGTGCGAGTAGGGGCTGACCCACAGTTCTGCCAGCCACAGCACACTTCCAACCGTTCCGACTAGGACAGCTGGGCCTCAGTTAACTAAAGCTCCCAGCCCACCTAGAATGCCTGATCAAGCCTTGCAGGAAAGGTCCCAGTGCTGTCCTGGGCAGTGTCCTGGATGGAGCCAGAGGGATCCCAGGGTCTTTGGCACAAGCCCAAGCTGGGCAGGGGCCAAGATCGTCTCCATGCCTCAGCCCTGCTCCTCCTTCATCAAGAGCATGAAAATGTCGCAATCTTGAGAAGACCTGAGCTCAGCATCCCGCTGGGGTCAGAAGCCCTAGCAGTCTCTACTACTGTAGCCCAGGGTAACGCTGTCCAGACCAGACTTGTACTGTCCCAGGGACATAGCGTCCTTCCCAGGTGCAGCCCATGAGCACCTGCCCCTTCTCTTAAAAAGGGCTAGGGGTGTGGCTTAGCAGTGGAACCCATGCTTGCCTGGGATGTGTGAGGCCCTGAGTTCCGAGAGGAAAGAGAGGAAATCTCACTGTTAAGCCACACCCCTAGCCCTTTTCAAAATTTTGAGGCTGAGGAGCTAGTTCAGCTGGAAAGATAGCTTGGTGGTCTATTTGATTCCCGATACCACATGCTAGGTTAGCCCTAGAACTCCAGCCCCAAAACCGGGTGTGGTAGCACACGCCTGTAATCCCAGTGCTGGGGAGGCTGAGCCGGGAAGATCACTAGTCTGAACTGTGTAGTGAGACCCTGTACCAAATACATAAAAGGTAAATAAACAATAATAGTAAAATACAATTTTGAGTCTAAGTTGCCCAAGGTGCCCTTCAACCTGCAAAACTCCTGTCTCAGCCTCCTGAGTAGATATTGTTGTAGGCAGCTGAGTTAGAAATAGAACAGGCAGTCAGACAGGGCAGGGGCTGGAAGGAGCCAGTACACAAGATGGAATATCTTGCAACTATGGGAGAGACAGGCATCTCCGTATGGGTCAGACCTTGGGACACAAGATTAAATGAGGGCAGGGGTGATAGCGTGGTAGTCTAAGCGCCTGCCTGGCAAGCTCAAAGACCATGGTTCAATCCCCAGTACCACACACCAAGCTGGCCACCAAAATTGGGCATGATGGCATGCACATGTAATCCCAGCACTGGGGAGGCTGAGACAGGAGGATCACTATGAGTTTGAGCTGTGTAGCCAGATCCTGTACTATTGCTTATGGATAAATATTTTTTTAAAAAAAGAATAAACAAATATAGCCACATACCTCCTTAAGGACAGACATTAGGGACTGATATTCTAAATAGGTATCAATCATCTTGAAAAGCCAGGAAGTCACTAATCCAACTCCCTATAGGAATAGCTCCTATTCTGCGTTCACGTCCTCTTGCTATATGACTCACTTTCCCATTTGATCCCAATTCAATCACTGTTACCTGAGCAAGTATGCTTGTAACCTTACTAGTTGACCTCATGCCCACCTAGAGAACTCTCGTGTTTTCCACCTTAGACCTGCCTCACAAAAAACCCTAGCAAAGACGGGATCCTTGGCCACCCACTAAGGCCAACCCACCTCTCATGGACAAAAGATTTCTTTCCTCCAATGAATATATTCTGCTCTTAACCTCTATTGTTCCTAAAATTCATTCATTGGTTTTATTTTATTTATTTATTTATTTTTAACTTTTGGAGGATTTTTATTTATTTATTTTTAACTTTTGGAGGAACCAGGGATTGAACTCAGGCCCTTGTGCTTGCCAGGCAAGTGCTTATTCTACTGAGCTATCTCTCTGGCCCCTACTCTTCGGTTTTAAAGAACACAGACTTGTTCCAGGTATCATTCAGGTGGAGTTTCTTTCCCCAGTTACCAGAATGACAGTGCCCCCAGCAAGTTGCCAGCAATCCACCTCTGCCCTCCACCAAGACAGAGACCTCATTCCTGGTACACCGAGATGCACCTACTCTGGACCAGGGTCACATCCTTCTCTGGCTGCAGGCAGAGAAGTCCAGCTCTGCCACTGAATGTCTCACAGCACCAACCTCACACGGCCGGTGAGAGATTACAAGGATTAATGGAAGCAAAGCCCTGAGTGCCTGGCCCACAGCAAGCACTGTGCAGGCTTGCGTTCTGAGACCTTTGGACAGCATCTTGTTAACCCTGAAAGAAGATATTAGGTGGTGCTTTGCTTCAGGAGGGCGGTGTCCCCTTGGTACAGCTGTTTGCTGCCCCTCACATCCTGATGCCAGATCGAATGCCAGCTCTTTCCACCTCCCGCTGGTTGCCATGGTTATCTATCGCCTCGGAGCCTGGCCTCCGTCTGGCCAGCCCTGCTGGGCCCTAGAGGCCCCTCACTTGTCCAGGAGGCTTCCTGGGTCGAAGGCAAGGCTGCCAGGGGCTGTGACACTGCAGAGTCAGGAACGGAGGGCAGGACAGGGCCTGAGGTGGCACCAAGATGCGGCCAAGGAGCAGGCAGGACTCCCACACTGCATGCCCCCGGGGGTCAGCAAGGACGCAGGAGCCCAGGAATGAGGCAGAGGCCCAAATGCAGAGAAAAACAGCTCCAGGCCTGAAGAGGGGTTGAGAGGACAAGGGGGAAGGGTTGGGCACTGCCATGCCAGTGAGGTGACTCCAAAAAGAAGCAATGCTAACAAGCAGTCCTGCGAAACGCTGCCCTTCCCTGAGGAATTGTCATTCCAATAAATGCTTTCTCTTAAAAGCACAGGCTGTCATTTTGCCGTGCTCCTGCTCTGCCTGTGTCCTAAGCCTCCAGAGGCCCACCTAGTGCTGTAACACTGCTCACAGCTGCTTGCCCTGTCGGCTGCCACCTGGTGAGACCTGTGGCACCATGATCACCACCTCCAGCTGGGGAGCCAGGGCTAAGGAACTCACATCAGAAATGGCACTGCCTGAGTTCACAGGCTCCAGTCCTCCTCTGGCTTGGAGGGAGCTCTCCTGCTGGGTGCTGGGCGCCCGGAGCATTAGGCCCAGGCCTCGCCCTTAGCCACCACCAGCAGCACAGAGCCCAGCGGGTAGAAGCAGACAGACAAGAGGCTGACTCTGCCTTGGGCCAGGTCTCCTGGCCCACAAACAAGACAGGAAAGATGAGGACAGGGAGCCCTGGGACAGGAGCTGAGAAAGGTTGTCAGAGACGCACAGCAGGCTCTCTGGGCCTCCCAGGGACAACCCGGGGTTTCTTCTGTGGCCTGTGATTTCCTGGGCCAGCCCACTAGGCCCCAGCAGCCTACAGGAAATCCCCCAGAATTCCCCAACTTCCTTCTCTGAAAAACGAGGCCAGTATTATGTACTGGATAAGACAAGCAAGACCACTTAGCGAGAAGGTGAGGCCCATCATACAGGGACTCAGCATGGGGCTCCTGCAGGGCTCCTACCCACTCTGGCTGTCCCATGGGCTTCCAGATGCCCCACGCAGGGAGATGGAGGAGCTGAGCCTTGAGGAGAGGAAAGAAGGGGCATGGAGAGCTCACCACATACCTCCAGCCCCCAGATCTATCCTCTCCAAACCATGTATAGTGCAGTGCAAGCCAGGAGCACCTGGCTCAGGCCAGCCCTGCACGGCCCTGCGTATGCTGGGAGTGCACCTCGAGAAGCCAGGGCAGCCTGAACACATGCTCCGTGCTGGATGTCAGCAGACAAAGCACCCGCAGGCAGGCAGAAGCCAAGCTCCAGTGTGGGAGCAACTGCAGTGACAGCCGGCCAGCCGAGTGGGTCAGACTGGCGCTCTATCTAGCCAGTGGTCTGTCCTTTCTCCTTCATGGTCGCGGGCCCCGGCACATGCACCACCAACTTGCCAGGTATATTCTTCCCTAAACCGCACCATGTCCTGCCATCGAATGGTACTCTGCTCATCTACAGGAGGAGAAAGGCTGAAAGGGTCAGCTCACGGATTGGGGCGCCAGCGTGTGGGTGCAGCTGGCAAGAAGCTGACCCACCTCACCGGCCCCGGCAAGGGCAGTTCACAATAACAAATCCACTCCCCCACTCCTTCCTCCCCTGCAGGAGGAAGGGCCCTGCCCAGCATCCACAGAGCAGCCTACAGGCTGGCACCAGGTAGGCTCAGTGTCTACAAACCGGTCACGGGCATAGTTGCCCTGAAGTGACAGGACCAACATCAACGGAGGTGACAGCTGTGATCTGCCCCAAGCCTGGTCTGCCAGGTTTAAGCAAGAGCCATGGGGACCAGCAAGGGGCAGCCAGTGACCCCAAGGGCTCAGTTCAGGCAGGCAAGCAGGAAGGGGAGGCCAAGAGGCCAGACCTCTCTGTGCGGACTGTCAGGGTGCGCGAGAAGCACATGGCTTCACCCCACCAGAGCACTCAGGTACCCTCTGGCGCAGAAGACCTGAAGGCTATGGAGCTGTGGGAGGAACCCTCTCTGCCCCCACTGGGGGCACCAGCACCTGTTTCAGGAGCACCTACTGTCTGCTGGGAGCCTGGGAACCCTCCTCACACCCCTAAGAGCTCCTTTGTAAGGGTTGCTAGGCTGAGGCAGGAGGATCACTGCAAGATCAAGGCCAGCTTAGGCTATGCAGTGAATTCACGCCAACCCGAACCACACTGTAAGAACTGTCTCAAAACAAAACAACAACAAAAAAAGATGAAATAAAGGAAGCTAAGAATGAAAAAAAAAAAAATGGCTAAGAATGAAAGAATAAATGAGGTCCAGAGTTCTATCCCCAGCATGACCACCACAGGAAAAAAAGTTAAGAGCATAGCTTACCCTGTTTCCATGGTAAGGAGCACATAGAAACATATCGATCTGGGCTAAGGCTGTAGCTCAGGACAGAGCACTTGCCTCTCATGTACGAGGCCCTGGGTTCAATTCCCACTGGGGAAAAAAGTATGGCAATTCTTCCCACGCCCTCTTTGGGGGCCCAGTCTGCAGTGGCGGCACCCTAATCCACAGCCAGTTTCTATAGATCCCTTGGCATGCACCCAGGCCCTGTACAAAGAATCTTGTATACATCTTATTTTTATTTTTGACTTTTGAGATGGGGTCCTACTCTGCAGTTGAGGCTGGCCCTGAGCTCACCATCTAGCACAGGATGGCCCCCAGTTCACATCGATCCTCCTGCCTCAGCCTCTCAAGTGCTGGGTTACAAGCGAGTGCCTGCATTACAGGCGAGCACCGCCACGCCTGGCACACGCACCACTTTACGACATCATCTTCAGAGCCACAGAGAAAGCCAATGATACTGTAGTTCCCATTGCGTAGCCAAGGAAAGCAAGGTCCAGAGATTACATTTCTGGCCCATGGTCACCCTGTAAGTAGCGATTTGGACTCTGGCAAATCTGGCCCTAGAGCGGAGCCCAACCCCAAAGGGAAGCACTGCCAGTATTTTGGAAACACTCAGTGGTCTATCGGTGAAAAGAAGCAAACACACACACAAAAGTAAATAAATTTAAATTAAAAAAAAAAAGAAGCAAACACAGACTGGGGCAGAGGCACCCCAGGACTGGCAGATGCCCCAGCTGGAAGGCAGCGTCCCCGCCCCCCTGCCCTGGCCAGGGGCCCTGCTCACCTCACCACGGGCTCTGGGATGGCCTCTGCACCGGCGGGCACCTGCACACCTTTCTCCCACTCCTGTCGCCACGGGTCTGCCAGGATGTAGTAGTCATCTGGGCTGAGCTGGTAAGAATCTGGAATCTTCATGGCTGTGATCAAGTCTGTTCGGAAAACCTGCCAGGCAAGGGGGGGGGCACCTTAGATGGCCTCGGGGTGGCTGCTCCGCCAGAGGAAGGAAGGGGGGGACACCTCCACTGAAACGGGCTTCCCGCCTGCTCACTCAGCACACAGCGCCACAGGAGCGGTAGGTAAGCCCAGTAACAACTCTGACCCGGCAGGTGCCTCGCAGGCAGTAAACCTTCCAGCAGAACACATGGGCTTCCGACCTGTGAGAGCCCCGAGTTTGGGTGATGGATGGGAGTGGGTGTAAAAGAGAAGGGGAAAGGCTCAGAGAAAGGCAAATATAAAACAAGCAAAAACCAAAAGCAGAAATAAAAAAGGAAAGAACAGAGGGCAGAAAGGCATCTGCACCGTCAATTCTCGAAGTGCTCCAGAATCGCTGCTGTTTAAAACTAAGACAAGTTTGTATCCCCAGGCACAGGTGGCAGTGTGAAATAGCAGAAGCCATGCGCTCCCCACAAATAGCAAAGGACGGGGCTTAGGGCAGCGAAGACAGTGGTTCCATACGAGCAGGGAGTTCTGAGGTTCCCCCAGGCCAAGGATGGGTCTTCCTCTCAAAAGGGTGGGAACAGTACCACCTGGATCTGTGACAGGAAAGGAAAAAGCAAGCTGTCTTCCAGCTTCACCAACCCTGTCTAAACGCCCTCAGGCCAGGGGGCTGCCGGAGGCGTCCACTGAACCCGTGTCCACCCGCCGCTCTTCCCGTGGCTTTGCCGTTCCTACTTTCACCCTGCACAAGCTCCAAATCCACACCCTGCTGGCACTGGGCAAGGCCTCCCACCTCTAGCGTTGAACTGTACTACGGCTCCCAACGACCTGCTCAGGCACCAGCCTTCAGGCGGTCATCACTCGAGCACGACAAGCTAAAGGACTCATGTCAGCTAAGACAAGAGACACTGCTTTAAGACCCAGGCCAGGCCTCCCCTCTGAGAAAGGGGGTGCCCCCTGGCGAGTGCAGGTGGGTCAGCTCCTGTCCTTCGCAGGCTTCCTGGGCAAAGTGAGTCAGCGCTAGCCGCTGCCACCGGCCACAGCTCCTCCACCGGGTACGTGTATCCTACTGCAATCTACAACCATAACCACAGGACAAGACCGAATGGGCACACAGTGCGCCTGGAGAGAGCATCCTGCAGAATCTAGCTAACGTCTGCGCCTAGCTAGAGAAGGCCCTGGTTTGAAAAAGGTCAAGTTTCTTTTTTCTTTTCACTGCTGAGGAACTGATCCCAGGACCTTATATATTTCACTCTGCTCCAGAGCTACATCTCCAGCAGATCAAGTTCTTGTAGCCTCTATTTGCCAATATAATTTAATTGTTAAGACTAACACTCTAACATTTAATTAGGGTGTCAGTGTGAAAAAAATTAAAATCAGATTATGATTAAATGCTAATTAAACAGAAGATGGAAAGTGGCTAAGATTTCACAGCCCCGATAATTTGCATATCTTAATAAGCAAGCAGGAAGATCGCTAATGTGACAGTGCGAACTGGATAGTTCTGAGGAGCCCTGCCGCAGCCCCCACTTCGCTGGAGGGCGACTTGCCCCACTGAGGCCTCTGGGACTGTCAACTATAAGAGGCCTACCCTGGGCTACCTCCCCAGGGCCCAAGCACAGGTTGTGCCAAGGGCGAGCAGACCCCAAAGTGACTGAGGACACTTCACATCTCTCAGTAGTGGGGCCCCCGGGGCTTGACTGTTCCTGCCATCACCTTGCTCCATAAATCAGCCCTACAAGAGCCCTGGAGCCTTCCTCCATTCCTCAGCCCGTCTGTCTCCGGGGCTCTGGCCACTGGCCTTGAGTAAACTTGAAGCCAAATCAGATAAGGAAAACCACAGGGCACACCTGGCCCTGGGCCCCAAGGATGGTCTTGTGGTCCATCAGTCCATTTTTCCCAAGCACTTCTTTTACCTTTTTTTTCTTTTACCTTTTTGCAGGTGGGAGGTGCTGTTTGGGACCCTGTTTTTGTTTGTCACAGGGGGTCCCTGGTTTTTTGCACTCCATTTATGGGTGCCTGGCCTCACCCTGAAAAGCATTGGTCCAGCTCTTCTGCACCTGGAAGTCTCGCCCATTATCCGGATGGGCTCTGCTTTGTCTGAACTCTCTCAGCACCTGTTTGTAATCTCCTAGTTTACTGCCGGGCCTTTCCCACCAGGAGGGGAGCTAGAGAGGCCTGGCAGGACCACCATGGGGACCTCACAATGGAACAGGGCCTGGAACTCACTGGGGACTGAAGACCAAGGCCACCCATGGGTCAGCCACCTCCTCCCTGGATCCTGTCCGAGACCAGAGCTGGGCACTCGGTGGCCTCCCCAAGTGGCCTCTGCACGCTCATAGTGCCACAAATACAGCAGCCCGTTTCTAACCTGAACACTTTTTGTTTTGAATAGCCAGGGATTCACCTGGAAAATAATTCATTATTCTAAACTCCTCTGGATTAATTTACAGCAACTAAATAAAGAATCAAATGGGCACTGGTGAGCAGAATTCTTACCATGGCAGGAAAGCTGCAAGGTGCAAAACAAGCCTTTTTTTTAAAAGTATGTAAATGTTTACTACTTTTTTTCTCTTTTGGCAGAAATGGACAAATCGTCTTGAAAGGTCCGCTGCCTGGCAACCAAGTTCTGCTGAGCTGCTAAGGAGACATTCACCAGAGCCTCTTCAAACAGCGCGAAGGAGGCTTAATGACCTCAAGCTCCAATTCAATAACCAGCCTGAGTGCCAAGAGTGGTGCGCAGCCTCAGAGGGTGCCGAAAACCCCATGGACTCAACGCAGGGGTGTCACCCCAGAACACAGCACCCGGCTGCCATTGGGAAACCTACGGCCACACCATCCACGCGTCTTCCTGTCTCCCCAGAGCTGAACACAGGCTCTGCAAGAAAGGAGCAGTGGCAGCTGTGAGCTCCGAAAACAACAACAGGGAACCCCCAAAGTGGGCTGGAACCCAGCCAGCAGGCACCCCGCAAGTTTTAGTACGCGATGGTGTGATTCGTGGGCTGCTACTTGAGCATTTCATCCTAGAGCCTTGGTGCCGGCCGACCTCTCTCCAGGGCTCAGTTACTACTCAGCGTCCTTTGGACCGAGAGGCACCAGGTGGGAGTTTAGTTCTTTAAGGCTCCAGCACTCAGCACAATTACAAAATGAAATTACGTGTGTCATTTTTTGTTTAGTGTCTGTCCCCTCCAATAATTAACTGCTGGTGACAGACCCTGCACCCATTCTACATGGCCCATGTGCAATGCCACACTTGCTGTGGGTGTGGAGGCACAGGCCTGTCACCCCAGCACTCAGATGGCTGAGCAGGAGGATCGCCCTGAATAATTTGAGGCCAGCCTGGGCCACACAGTGAGTTCAAGGCCAGCCTCAAATAGCGAGACTTTCAAACGGACAAAGAAACAAACACACTGCACTTGGTATACAGCAGGTGAAGAAATACATGTGGTGAGGGCCAGCCAAATAGGTCAGCAGAGTAAAGCACCTGCAAGCAGGTGCAGGGGGCCTGCCAGCGCCCCAGGGCGCGCTGGAATAGCAATTGAGACTGGGTATGGTGGCACGTGCCTGTAATCCCAGTTCTTAGGAGACTATAAGCAGGCGGAGCATTACAAACCCAATCTAGTAGTGAGACCCTGAACACCCTGTAGATGCTTTCTTAAAATGTAAGAAAAACAAAAAAAGAGAAAAGAAATGCCTGTGGAATGAATGAATGGATGGATGAGGCCCAGGATCTGCTCAAAATATAGCCACATCCTGAAACTTCCTGTCAGGCAAAAACCTGTAGGGAGCATCGAGGCAGGTGAGAAACCCAAAGGAGGATACAGAAACTGGCCTTGGCCACTGTCCCACAGCTGAGAGAATCGGCTGTTAGCACAACCGTTCCCTGACCTCCGTCTGTCCCAGGAGGGGGCACACCTGCAACTCCAAGGCAAGTCTGAGGGTTTGTCCAAGTGTTTCCTGGGTATTCCCATCGTCAGAAGTAACAGCTAACAGTGAAGTTACATCACACATGGTATTGTGCTCAACGCTTTACCTGTGTGCTCCACCCAAATTCATACTGCCCTCACTTTACAAATGTACAGACAAATACTCCTAAAGGTCAAACCCCTTTGCTCAAGGCCCACAGTGCTCTTTAACAGTGACAGCAAACCAACAGATATTTCAGCTTTTAAATAATCTTTATGGGCTGGACCCTGATGAAGCATATCCTCAACCAAGAGCAAACTTTATAGTTAAAATTAGATATAAAACGCCAGAGAAGGGCTCTGGGAATAGTGCCCCTCTCCCAGGTGTCTTTCGGGCCACCACTAGGCTCAGTTGATCGAATGCTAGAAGAACAAAAATACTCCACCTCACTTTCTCTTATTTTTACAAGGATAATAGCACTTCCTGCTCTTAAAGAGAATTTATTGCACGCATTTCTTTTGCAAGACAAGTCCCAGAGGCCAGGAGGCCTTTCCAGCTGGCGGGAGCAGCAGTGTTTCCAGCTAACTGAAAAAAAAAGAAGTGGATCCTGCTCCTCTACCCGAGAGCTGCATCTCAGAGACCAGGCACTTGGCCCTCGGGAAAGGCCCCCCACCCTCCGCCCGGCCACCTCCCACCATGGAGAGGACCTGCTGTGGGCTACAAAAGTGGTTCAAAACCACAGGCCGGCACAAGGCAGGCCCTGGGATTCGCCCGTTTAATCTCAAGCTTGTGGGTGTTCTGCACGTTGCTACAACACATGCCATGGAAAAAATGTTATCTTAAACATCTGGATAATGCCTCTGCTCCTCCAGGAGCGCCTTTGCTGTGTCTGTGTTTCAGCCCCAGCGGGACCTGGCCAGCATGCGCACATCACCCTTGTTGAGGTGGGAGGCTGCCATTCATAAAAGCAAAGGTCGAGCCGCCAAGTTTTACCCTCATTGCCATTTGCCGGGCAAATAGAAGGGGGTTTTATTGGACACCAGGCTTGCGGGACACCCCCTTGCTGGCAACAGAGCTTATTTTCACCTGTCTCCCCTAGTCCTGAGTTGAGGCATCAGTGAGGGGTCCCCATGGAACTTGAAGAGGCCTCCTTCACCCCGCTAGGCCCCAGGGCCCACAGAGGAGCTGGAAGCTCCCATCAAGGCTTCCATTTCAGGGCATTAGTTAATTTCACCGACATCCTGGCCTCTGACCCCACTCATCTCTGGGGCCCCCCCAGCCCCTGCCCCAGGGGTCTCAGGAAAGGTCAACCACATCTACAGAACATAAACACCAAGGTGTGAACAGATGACAATCCTCAGGCTAAGGGAGAAAAGAACAAATCACTTGCCCAGTCACAGTGGCAAAGCCTGAACCTCTTGGAAAAACCGCTGTACCTCCACCGACAGCCACTTTCTGTGTCACTGCACCTGCACCCTGCCGACACTAGCTCCCTGGGGACGTGCTGGCCCCTGGTACTGCCCAAGTTGGAGCCAGGCCTCCTGGGAGTGCCTGCTGATCTTACTCAGCATCCGCAGCTCAGGGTCCCAGTCTGCCCAGGCTGACTCCTGGGGACAAGGACTTCCTGAAAGCACGTTTCTGTCCTTGCCATGGCCTGTCCGGGGAAACCCCCAAGCCTGCCTCACTCTTCCTCTTTCTTCCCCACCCCCACTGGACGACGACATAGCCTGCAGCACCAGCCACAGGGCTGGCCCCTGGCTCTCTTCTAGGAGTGTCCCTCACTTCCCGGGCAGGCCAGGCGGCTGTGTCAGCACCTGTGAAGAAGTTCCCAGAGGAGGAGGTGCCAGCCCACTCCAGCCTTTGCTGAGGTCCCTGGAGACCCCTCCCTCCTCAAGCCTGCCACAGCTTTCCACAACAACACACCAGGAACCCGTCTTTGGTAAATGAAAGAGCTGAGCTTTAACCCTGGCCTCAGTAGGAGGAATTTTATAGAACAGTGCAGGGCACTTTTCCAGACCACTTCAGTCAAAATACTCAGGGGTGGGATTAGGTGCAAGTCTGCTCTTAGGCTGTAGAAGAATCCTTTCTTTTTTTTTTTTTTTTTTTTTTGCGGAACCGGGGATTGAACTCAGGCCCTTGTGCTTGCCAGGGAAGCACTTATTCCACTGAGCCGTCTCCCCATAACATTCAAAGGGTTTTTTGTTTTTTTGCAGAACCAGGGATTGAATTCGGGACCCTGCCCTTGCCAGGCAAGCACTTATTCTACTGAGCCATCTCTCTGGCCCCAGAAGAATCCTTTCCAACTGAATTCTCAGAGGTGTGTCCCATCACAGGCTAAGAACTAAACTAAACTAGGAAAGGCTACTTTATCTGATCAGACAGGCCTGGCCGGAAACCCGGAAACCCGGAAACCCAGCTATAGAAAAATTTACATGATAAAAGCAGCTTGAAGAGTTGGGAGAATCCCTTCCCCTTCCTCAGGATTTAAGGGCCAGGGGATAGAACCACAAGGGCAGGCAAAGCCCTGGCTCAATTCCCCTCTTCCTTTCATGGCCCAAGTGGATTCTGGGATGAACTTCAGACTTTATGTTCTTCCACCAAAAATCCGGATACAGCCACTGAGGTTCTCAGATCTGTCACTCCAGCCCTTGCTCTAAGGTCTGCCAGGCCTCTTCCCCCCAGTGAGGGAGGGCCTGCCCGCTGGGTAAGAACCAGATTGGAAGCCCTGTCCAGGGTCCTGACTTCTGGTCAGCACGGTCTCCAGTCCTGGACATCTCCTTTGGTAATAAGAGCACCCCAATCTGTACCCTTGGGGATTACTGAGGGGGCAGCCCAATGCAGCACTGAAGGACAGCCCTGTCTGTCTCACCTAAACCAAATCCCAGCCATTGCACAGCAGCTGGGTTCACTAGACACCCACTAAGCACCCCCCAAATCTGTCCCATACTTGTCCACCTTCAGAGATGAAGAAACCCAGGAACCCTGCATTCCACCAATCTATAGGCACCAGAGGGATTTTCTGTACCATGTGGATGCTCCTCAAGTGTGCCAGACAGAGAACACCATGTGAGACCAGCCCAGCAGCCGCGCCCTAAGGCTCCAGACACAAGGGGCTCCCAGAATCCTTTCACTAGGATGCCCAAGGACCTTGGCCCCCAGGCCTGGCAAGCCTGGCTCACCCCTTCCAGCTCATTCACAGAAAAGAGAAGGGAGTAGCCCGGTGCGCAGATTTAGTGCAAACATTCTCTGCAGCCAAGTCCTTGCTTTCCTCTCCGCCCTCTCACGAGCCAAATAATTTGGAAGCTTTCATTGACGGAGTCTTCTCTGTCCCACGATAACTCAGGATTTATGGCAGCCACGGCTCAACCTTCTCACTTAGGGGATGAGGGAAACCTCACAGGCTGCTCTCCAGCCTGCTGTGGGAGGGAGGAAAATCTTGTCCTTGGCCAACTTTCAAGGCTGGGAGGACGCCTCAGCCCTCCTGGAAGCTGGGGGGGGGGGGCACCTCCCACTCAGACCCCACAGCCACCTGCAAGAGGCTGCTGGCCTGGGTCCTGGGGCTGTTCCTAGCTCCTCCCCAGCAGGCCCCTTACCAAGCTTTGACTCTATTTTTAGGTGCAAAGGCTCTGGGCTGGAAAACCCAAGAGGCAGGGGAATTTTCTCCTCCATGCAAATTGCTCTTGTTTCTCAGCCTTTGCTGACACCTGTTTCCTCCCAGCCAAGCCAGATCCTGGGGTAGATGGCAGCTGGGCCCCAGAAGGCAGCCCCTCCTCTCACCTGAGCTTGGAGAAGGGTGGGGAGGAGAGGAGCTTGGGATCAGCCTGGGTCCGGGAAGCGGGGAGGGTCAACAGAAGGGTCTCCACCCCACTCCAACCTGACCAGAGACAAGGAGAGAGTCTAAGGAGTAGGTCCCTCCTGTCCCAAATGGGCATGATACTTCTAGTCTGGAGGCTAGGAAGGTGCAGGTAGGTGGCCACTCTTGACTACTGAAACCATGGGGGAAAAAAATAAAGCGATAGCAACTGGGGGCCCTGTGGGTTTCAAGGCCAGGAGGGCACCTCACTTGCCTTCGGCTCCCCACAGCATGGCATGTTCCATTCCCCTCTCCAGTGGGTGAGAGGCACAGTTAAGAGCCTCCCCTCCCTAACGTTGTCCCCAGAGACCTCACCATTCAACTTTACCCCTCTCCCAAGGGACATGCAAAGGGTACCAGGTGGGGGGGATGGGGCCCAGGGGGCTCAAGGGACCAGGATCCACCTCCCAAGAGGAAAGACTCAGGGCTAGGCCACTTAGGGAGGTGGAGTCCTTTTTCAAATGCAAAGCTCTCCAGAAGCCCTCTCAAGGGCTAGCTAAACACTGGTACCAGGATGGCTTCCACATCAGGGTGGGGGGACAAGAAAGACTTGGAAAGAAACACCTTCCCCTAACCTAACCTAGAGCTCTGGGAACTCCAGCCTTCCCCATGCCAAGATTTCCAAGGTCTTAAAAGACATGACCTTAAAACCAAAGTTTCAGCCGGGCGTGGTGGCGCATGCCTGTAATCCCAGCACTCAGGAGGCTGAGGCAGGAGGATTGTTGTGAGTTCGAGACCAGCCTAAGCTACAAAGTGAGCTTAAAGCCAGCCTGAACTGCATAGCGAGACCCTGTCTCAAAAAGACAAAAAAAAAAAAAAAAAAAAAAAAAAAAAAAAAAAAAAAAAAACCAAAGTTTCCCTTATCTACCAGAGATCTCAGGAGTCCTGTTAATAATTAAAAATACTCTTTAATGATTGAAAGACATGAAAAAGGCCGGGCATGATGGCCCACACCTGTCATCCCAGCACTTGGGAGGCTGAGGCAGGAGGTTTGCTGTGCTCAAGGCCAGCCTGGGTTCCGTAAGCATGCTCAGGGCAAGTCTGCACTACTACCTTGGCTTTTGCCCTTTTTCTCCTCACTCAGCTCAAGCTCCCTCTGCAGAGCCAGTTTCTCCTTCCGCTTTACCTTTACTTTCTCAAATAAACAAACTTTGCCACTGCTTAAAGAAACATTTAAAACCTTTTGCAACAATAAAAAAGCAGTGCCCAGGGGCCGAGGAGATGGCTTAGTGGAATAAGCACTTCCCTGGCAAGCGCAAGGGCCTGAGTTCAATCTCTGGTTCTGCAAAAAAAAAAGTGCCCAGCCCAATGTCTGGATTCTCCCAGGTTGCAGAGCAATGTTGGAAACCCACACCTGCAAGCCCCTGCAGTCCAACCTGGGCTGAAGGCCTCTTCCATGTCAGGGGCACCAGTATCAAAGGCACAGAACGGAGCAAGCAAGCCCCAGGATGTCACCTTCCTGGGGGTCTTAGAGGCAGGTCCTGGTGTGGATCTGTCTACATCATCCTCCGCCCCACAGCTCCAGAAGCCCATCAACATCCCCGTCTGTGGGAAACACCACAGCCCAAAGGAGGACGGCTAAAAATGCACCCACTTGTGATACAATCATAAGCAGAGCATTACCGCTGGGGTGGCTCAGAGGACCCCATCCTTCACCCTAACTCCAACTGGAGAGCAGTATTTTTCTCCTCAGATGGATAGGAACAGCTTGAGCACAACCTAAGAAGTTTAGGCGAATGGGCCTCACTCTTTCCACGGAGCCACCCTAGCCTCCCTGTTCACCCTGAACCATGCACCTGTGCCTGCACCTCACTTTCCCGGCCTAGAAACCCCCACACGGGCTTCTAAGAAGCTCGCCCCTCATCACTACCCACCTCTGAGGGCTTCTTTTCTTTCTGCCGAGGCCAGCCCGCCTTGGTGCTGCTCGGCAGTTTGGGACATCTTGACACTGGCGTAGGTGTGGCGTGGCCTGCAGAGAGAGAAAGTCCATGAGGGGTCCTGGAGGGCCAGCCACGCCTTCCACCCACAGCAGGGTAGGGGGCTGTAAGCAAAGCTCAGGCTCAGTAACCAAGACAGACCTCTGTCCCTGCTCTGGTTCTCAGCCTCTGTGTTCATCCACCAGAAAGAGCCTGGGGAAATCAAAGGCAGGGGCCTTACTGTGGGACTCCAGCCAAGTGGTCCTGGACTTCCTGGGGCTTTGCTTCCCGCTTCAGTCAAGGAGTGCTGAGCAAGCGCTGGGTGCCCTCTCTCAGCCCCAAGTTAGGTACAGCTCAATCCTCTAGGCAAAGCGGGGCAGCGGGAAGCTGCTGAAGCAGACGTGAGACCACCAAGCATATGAGACCTGACTATGCCCCTTACTAGCTGGCCAATGCCTTAGGCGAACGATCTCATTCTCTGAGCCTTGGTTTACTCCTCTATAAAGTGGGGCTGTGATGGCTTGTACAAGTGTCCTCCAAAGGCCCGTATACAGGAGATGCAGTCCCCAGGTGCTACTGGGACGCCCTGTAAACCTTTGAGAGGTTGGGCCTTAGGAGAGAAACCTATGTTACTAGGACCAATCACTCATGGACTGAAATCTCCCCAGCCGTGAGCTAAACAAACTTCCCTTTGCTAAGTCAGCCACCTCAAGCCTTCGGGCGCAGAGAAGTGAAGCTGACACGGAGGCCCAGAGAGGGATTGTCCTCCACGGGATGCCTGAATGGCACTGTGCCCTTGAGGTCTGAGGGCAGTCCCTGCCACAAAGGGATTCCCCAGTAAGCATTAGTGCTCCCAAGGCCTAAGGCCCTTGCTATGCTGCAGGCCCTCTGGTCCTATGAGTCAAAAGAACATCAAGAAAGGTCACAGACAGACCCAGTGCTTTGGGTAAACTAGAGTAGCAGTTACAGAGCATAGTGCGGGGCTTGAGGGAGGGAGTGGCCCCTGCCTCGTCCAGCCCTGATGAAGCTCCAGGGCTTGGGGCCCAGATGCCCATTGGCAGGTGTGCTGGGCCCTCGAAGGGCTCCCTTGGAGGTATTGAGGCTGTGGCTCTTAGTTCTACTGTGCTGGGCCGCAAGCAACTGTCGTGGCCACACAAGGCAGACGCTGCGATCTCCAACTACAGTGAGGACACACAGGCTACCACAGCCAGAGCCAAAGGACAGTGAATGAAACCCGGGTGCGGGGAAGGAGCTGGACCCTCACCAACCATCCTATCACACTGAGGCTTTCAGGGGGCCCAGGACCCCTGCAAACCAGGAGGGGCTTCACAGACCCCACTAATGCTACACTGGCTCATGACGTGTGAACAGACAGCACAGCTGCTTCTTTAGGTGCCATCTTTCTGATCTGCTACCTATCGTGGATGGAACCAGTCTCTCCGATGGGCACCCGCAGGCCTCACTTCTCAGGCCGTCTGAGAAGAGCAGCATGGACCCGATGCTGGACGGCAGCTCTCACCTCGCACCAACCTCCCCACCTTCTCTGCTCCCAACTTCCAGAGGTTCCTTCTGGAAGCCCCATATTCTCTCCGACCATAGGCCTTGGCTCCTCCCACTGGTGGCCACCTGACACACCTGCTCCACCTGCAGGTCTACCTCTGTGAGGCAGATCTCCACTCCAAACATTTTTTTTTTTTTTGGTGGAACGGGGGATTGAACTCAGGCCCTTGCACTTTCAGGGAAGTGTTTATTCCACTGAGCCATCTTCCCAGCCCCCAAGATCTCCACTCCAAGATCTCATGGAGCGTGGGCTTCTTCAGGAGTTTCTTCACTCAACATTTACCCAGCACCTACTAAATGCCAGACTGCAGCTGCAGACATAGCAGCCAAGATGACTTGAGACCTCTTATCAAGCTGTGTCCCACTGGCTGGAGAAAAATATTTATTGGGTAATTATAGTCAAGAGCAACAGGCATTAGATGTTACTAGAGACTTCCTAAAAGGGTCCTGACCCTGCAGGAAGGCCAAAGGGGCCTTTTTTCTTCCACTAGCCACAAGTGCTACCTGCAAAGGCCCTGAGGGCAGCTGAGCTATTCCAACCACAGTAAGATGAGTAAGGCTGAGACCTCAAAGGTGAGAGAAGTAAAATGAAAGGAACAGAAAGACTCTGCAGGCCTTGGGCAGCATGCAGGGACTAGATGAGGGGCAGAGGGCTCTAATCTGACCACTATAGCCCTTGGCTGAGCTGAGGCCACAGGCGCCTCTTCCTACCCGGGCCTCGGGCCTCGGGCCTCGCGCTCTTTCCCTGTAGGAGCCCCAAATGAGAAGCCTTACTGTCGCTGGCATCAGAGTTGTCGCTGCTGATGGAGTATTTTCGCCTCTTCTCTTCCATCTGCAACAAAAGGCAGAGAGGTTTGTTACACTCATGGACGGTTTGGGAAACCCTCAACCGCTCAGAAAACCATGCCGGCGTCCACTGCCCCACAGTCACACCCACAGCCCCGCGGAGGAAGAAGAGAAGGCCCCTCCAGAGCCTCCTTCCCCCACACTGGCCCTGCATGCTTCCCACCCACCCACAGTGGCCCTGTGATTGACAGCAGAAGCCGGGCGTGGTGGCGCATGCCTGTAATCCCAGCACTCGGGAGGCTGAGGCAGGAGGATTGTTGAGTTCGAGACCAACCTGAGCTACAAAGTGAGCTTAAGGCCAGCCTGAACTGCATAGTGAGACCCTGTCTCAAAAAGACAAAAAAAAAAAAAAAAGATTGACAGCAGAGGCTGCATCTCCATCTCCATCTCCAGAGCCCTCAGATGAGAGAGAGGTCTGGCCAGAGATGACACTGAAAACCTGGTCCCAGCAGAAAACTCATTCCCAGGTTATATACCTCCTGAGCGTCCCACACACATGGCAGGAGAGGAGGGGAGAAGGAACAAGACTGATCCTTCCAGAAAAAAACATGAAGACTGATCCTTCCAGGAGGTCTGTGCCCTGACCCCCAAAAATGCAAACTAACTTTATCTCAGATGGAAAAGCCCCCCCCCACCCAGACCTCACACAGAACCCACCCCTTCTTTACCCATACTGTCTTTCGTCCCAAATAACCCAGTGAACTGTGCGCTATCCGCTCCATTCAGAGGCTGCTCAGTGGCTTGCCTTGCTCATAACTGACCGAAAGATCTGAACTTTGAGGCAAGGCTAATCCCCAAGCCCAAGCTGGGCTGTCTTTGTACAAACCATTAACTCCAGCCTGTTGGAAACCTTTCTGTTCGTGTACAATGTCAGCGAAGGAACCCAGAGCTCACACAGCTAGGCAAGCGCTCTACCACTGGGCTGTACGATACTCAGCCTTTTTTTTAAATTTTGAGATAGGGTCTCCTGAAATCACTGAGTTGCCCAGGCTAAGGACTGAACTTGTGCAAGGAGCTGGGGTTCCAGGTGGGCACTACGGCACCCTACTCTGTCGGAAGCCTTTCCCACCCATCCTTCTAGCCCTGTAGAGGCCCACTTGGCAGCCTGTTTTAAAGCCCTGAGGGGGCAGCTTGATCAGCTGCTCTGGGGCCAGGGTTAAGGTGAGGATGGAGTCCGTGTAGGTCCCCCCCGCCACCTAACACCCGCTACTGCCCTTCCCTGCCTGTTCCTACTGAGCCCTGCAGAGACCAGGGGACACCTGCTGGGTGTGGCATGGACCAGGAGGACCTTCATGCCCTGCATCTGACCTCAGCTAGGAGCATCTCTGGGATTGCTTGCTGCTAAGCTCCAAGGGGGGGGGGGAGTGTCACCGTAGGGGGAGGGGCTGAGGGACACCTGGTGGCACCTGCAGCACAGATGCCCAAGAGAAGGAGCGACAGCAGCTGCATCGGTTAAGCACTCTTGCAGTGAAGGGGTTCTCTGCCACGCTGGGACGTAGCGGAACCCGCAGAACATCTCTTGGTGGCAGAAGAATGTGAAGGCTGCTTCCCCTTTATAGATGAGGAAACTGCAGCTTGGAGGTTAAGTAACAGGCTGGTGCTTAGCTCAGGAGGCGCCTGACCTTCCGTGCAGCACACAGCAAGGGGCCCAGCAACCACAGCAATGCTCCCTGGTCGCCCAGGGCTCAGGGTCAAGCGTGTGAGAAAGGCTGGCTCTGGCCTAACAGCTGCCTAGCCCTGTCACTGGGGCACAGGAGGCCGGGAGAGGCAGTCTCTGTGGCCCCACCCTCTTCATCTGCCATCCTGAATGGGAATTAATTTCTCTTTCCAAAGATATTGCACATCCAAGCTAGGGTTCCCACAGCATTAAATGTAGAAGCTGTGGGGACTGGGGGTGCAGTTCAGTAGAAAAGGATGTGCTCAGCATGCACAAGGCTCTGGCTTCAGGAGTGGCACAGGAGCTGAGCCACGGAGGGCGGGGGACTGGGTTCAAATCCTAACCTTGTTGCTCACCAGGCCAAGGTCTTTGGCAAAGAACTACCTCCCAGGAGGTAAGCTGGATCTGGATTTTTATACCAATCTCCTGAATTTAAAACTACTGGCAACTGAGTTAAGAGTTTTTCAAACACTTTCAGAGGGCCAAACTAAACACATTCACGGGCCAGAATCAGCTAGTGAGTGTAAATGTGAGCAGTGCAGAGCCCTGAGGACAGAGGCTGGTGCTCCGCACAGGTCCTATGAATACCACAGAAGCCTCAGGCTACAGGGGACAGTCCTGCCAGTGGACACTGGGGAGCACTTGGGCAGAAAGGGCAGTGATCCAAGGGAGGGCCCGGGGAATGGACTCTCTCACTGTACATGTGCTTCACACAATGCCCAGACCCACAACCCTGCCTAAGCCAGTCACTGTCCAATCAGTCTCCCACAGTGCCCACAGATCACTCCCCTGGGTCAGGGCTGCCCCCTAGGAGGCTGTAATTAGGGGAGCAGATTTGGCAGACGGGGGCGTTAACTGGAATCACACTTTGGTTTCCAAGGGAAGCTTCTTTCCTTTGAACCACACCCACCACAAAGGCCAGTGAGCGCCCACTGTCACTCCATGAAGAGTCCCCTCCCCACAAGTTACCCTCCCATCCACCCAACAAAGAGGACGCCTTAGAAGGCCAAGGCCATGGAGAAAGGTGCCAACGCTTCACCTCGGCCTCTCCAATCCCTCCCAAGAAAAGGGGATGTCAGCATCCCAGGGCACTTACTGTGTGGGGACAGAGTCCTTCCTGAAGGAGACTCCAGGGAAGGTAGTGTATCATTTTCCTGCCCTGTGTATGTACCTCTCCAGTCTGAAGATACAAGAAGGCCCACTCCAGACTGTAGGCTGCTGAGAACTCTCCTGGGGGCACACACGCTCTGCACCCACAGCCACCAGGGCATGTGAGGCCGTCCCTCCCTCCACAACACAACCACTCTCTTCCACCTCTCTGATCATACAGGTGCAAGCCCATCACATCTCTCACCTGGACTCCCTGTTCCTTTCCTAGCCTTCACTACTGCGCCCCCACAA
Organism: Ctenomys sociabilis; assembly: GCA_004027165.1. Lineage (NCBI taxonomy): Eukaryota > Metazoa > Chordata > Mammalia > Rodentia > Ctenomyidae > Ctenomys > Ctenomys sociabilis. The sequence continues at coordinate 55,725 of PVKA01011274.1, forward strand.
ACCAGGCTCCATGCCACAGCCAGTCTTTTTATTTATTTTTGGTGGAGGTGCTGGAGATAGAAGAGTCTCCTGCGTGCTAGGCCAAGTGCTCTGCCACTGAGCTGCATCCCAGCCCAGCAGACTCCAAAGTACAGAGATCAGATCTCACTACGCGCTGACTGAACATCTTTAAAAGGCTGCCTGCTGATCAAAGACCCACTCTCAAGCCCTGACCACAAGACCCTATGCAACCTGGCCCCTTCCTTACCACTTTCCAGCCTCGCTGGCCTCTTACTTCCTTAAGCAAGCCAAATGCTCCAGGGTTCAAGTCCAGGTTGGTGCTCCTCTATAGATGTTAGTGACTTTTCATCCTTTGGGTTTAGGCTTAAGTCTTGGCCCATCAACCTATATAAAGAATTTCCCGCCATGCTACTCAAGGTCTGTGGAACATCCATCCCCGGAGTTTGAGGGCTACTTGTTGAATATCCTTCTCCTTGGGAGTATTAAGGAGGTCTTTCCAGATCACTGAGACAGCCCTAGTAGCCCCTGCACCCAGGATAACAGTGAGTCCTGGGGCTACACAGCCCAGCTGGGCTGCCTGCATTTGCAGGAGCAAAGGAGGCAGCCCAAGATCTGGCCCTGTTTCCCAGAGCCAGCCCTCCCTGTCTTGACCTTGCACATTTTCCATGAGGCTTTATTTGGTGGGGCTCCTGGCTAGCGATCAATGTCAACTCAGTAATAGGGCAGCAATTTGGTGGCAAATGTTTTCTTGGCAGCCTGGCCATTGGTATTAGTGGGGGCCTTGGGTGTCGCCTTGGAACACTGCTGCCCAGTGCCAGCCCCCTTTAAAAACCTCTTTGCAAATAAACTCAAACAAACACCCCCGAGCCTCCATTAGCGCCCTTCCAGCTGACCCTGGGAACAGTGGGCCTTTCAGGTCTGCTACTACCACGGTCCCCTGGGCAGTTAAACACCCCAAACTGGCCTCCACCCTCTCCTCTCCAGGGGCCACCAGACCTGGCCGCCACCACACACAGCAGGATTTCGTCCTCCTCCAAAAAAAGGGGGGAAAAGGGCTTTCAAGCAGGCAATTTACCATTCCAGACACAATCTTTCAAAGAGAAACAAAAACTCTCCCTGTCTGAGGCAGACCGCGAAGGCGTGTGTGTAATAAGATGCTAATACAATTTAATGATATTTCGGCTGGAAAACCTGTCCTCAGAGCCTCCTTGTGTCGGGAAGGCCAGACGCTCAGAAAACAAGAGCTGCGCACTTTTAAACTGCTGGAAACGGGGGTCAGAGCCCCACTCTTTCCTATCTCTCATTAACTTTAATGCCTTCTCAGGGACAGTAATTGCAGTTACAAAAATGATTTTGTGCACAGGGCAGAGGGAGGGCTGCTGCCTGAATTTCTCAACTCTGCTTCGCAGACTTGCTCCTCCAAGCCTGGGGAGCCATCAGAGCCCACAATTCCACACGCCAAGTGTCCCAGCTCTCCTGGAACATGCCCATGCCTTCCCTTCACACTAGATCCCAGGACATGCCAAAGGGACCCAAGGGAACTAAGGGGGTTTTGTCTTCTTTGTCCTTTGGGACTTCCCCCTCTTCCCCTCCAAAACCCAAGGCTTGGCTAACTCATTCCCATATCTGACTGTCCACTGGCATCTGATCTCTTCATCAGAGAGAAGAGCTGCCCTCTGGCTTAGTCTAAAGGTGAAGGGGCAAAGGTCAAACTGCACTGCACTTTTCCGGATCATTAATAATAATAAGCCATGATTAACTTAATATTAAGCAAGCTCCTCCTATATGCCCACTTTTGGGATCAACCCCTTTCTCCCCTGCCCCTCTTTCTTTCTTTGCAGTGCAGGTGATGGAACCCAGAGCTTTATGCGTGTTTGGCAAGGGCTACACCACTGGGCTACGCCCTCAGCCCTGAGCAGTCTTTGCAACATATATTAATAAATTATATCACTTATTACATCCACTATGAGGCAGGGACTGTCATTAATCCCATTGGCAGGTGAGGAAATTGAGGTCCAGAGCTGTACCACAGGTGGTTAACTGAACAGCCGGGTTTCAAACCAAGGCTGTCTGATGTTTCGCCCTTAAAGGGCTAGAGCACATATGCAAGCCCACAATTTCCAGGATGTGGCAGGAGCACCAATTCCTGAAGCCCCTAGGACCAACCTGTGTGGGCTCCTAAACTTTATCAAGTGGGAACCTGAAACTGGAAGCTCTGGGAACTACATGGTAAGGACCCCTGGTGAGGGACAGCAAGCCAGGGTGTATTGCCCATGACTCTAATCTAGCCTCCCTCAGGAAAACCTCAAGAACCCTGAGGCTTCCAGCCAGCCTGCAGCATGTGCTATGAAGAATTTGGACTGAAAATCTCTGCCTTGGTTAGAAGCAATGACGAGAAAATACCCTCATCCCATTAACTGAAGCAACCAGAGCACCCTGACTTGGGAGTCACTGTCAAAGGTGCATCTAGGGCCTGGGGTGTGGGGCATGGCTGTTCCCCCCTCACCTGTCACTCAAAGTTAAGTGGAAGAGACAGTTGACAGCCTTTTGGATTGGTGCTGCTGGCCCTTTGGCCAAGCAATTTAAGAAAGGAAAAGCATGTTGATGGGAAAACATTCTGGAAACGTTTGCTGCCTCCAGAATCCAAATAACTTGGTTCTTAAATACTTCATCTCCGAAAGTGCTGTGGAGAAGACCCTTGGCCAGTTTCAAAACCAACACTCACTAACTTGCTGCCGGGGGAGAGGACTTCCCTCTGAGGAGCATTTGCTGTGGAACTAAATGCATTTCCACTCAAAACAACAGCCAACAGCACTCGGGACAACAGAAAGGGCTCCAGATCAAACAAACATCCTTTTTCCCCTACCATGCAGACTTTCTCAATAAATTATTCGCCCACTTCGGATCAAAGCCTGTTTTTGCAGCCTGTGACCTAAAAAGCAAATATCATCGTTTAAACATGAAAGCCCTCCTTCCTGCCTGGGTCAGCTTCATTACTCATTCCTTCCCCCCTTACAGTTATTCTGTTGTTATTTTCCTCCTCTGCTCCACGGTTCTACGAGTCCCAACCCGCCTGAGGACGATGGGACAGGAGGAACCTTAGGGCCCTAAGGTGAGAAAAGAAGTCTGGGCAGGGGAGAAACCAGCATCTTGGGAACCCAGGAAACAGGGCCAGCTCCGATTGGCAGCTCTTTGCCTGGTCCCTTTGCCAAATGTCCTACTAGGAATTTTACCAGTGAGAAGAACCAGTGCCACCCTAGGGGCATGGGTCTGGAGATCCTGCCTCTGGGTACAAATATAAACTTTAAGGGCTGCAGCCTGGCAGCTCATTTGGGCTTAACGCTAAGGGTCCTGCTACTGCCACCACAGTCCCTCCTGAGCCCTCTGGGACGGGACGGCTCTGGAAACGAACGTGATCCCTCCAACGACCCCCCCCCCCCAAAGCTGCCCCTGCATCAAAGTTTATGCCTCGCAATCTCGCAGATGACCGACCGGTGCTAGGCCCAGAGGAGAGGTTGGGAACTGCAAAGACTCAGGATGCCGGCTGAAATGTGCCCTTAGCAAAAAGAAAACTGGAGCCCCTCCCTCTTCCCCAGCCCCCTTCCCCCTCAAAAGGCCTGCGGCCAAGCTGGTAAAAAGTGCCCGGGCCGGCTGCGGTGGCTAAGGGGATTAGAGAGCCTCGCGAGCGCCTCCAGCCTGCCCCTGGAGGCGGTCTGCGGGAGTGCAGGCTGGAGGCGCGCCGGCGTGATTCCGACCGCGGGAGCCAGGAGGAGGAGCCGGAGGTAGCTGCGGGGGGCTCCGGCCCTGGAGAAGGAAGGGCAAGAGGCGGCTCGGGCCAGGGGCAGCGCCGGGAGGTGGGTGGCTGGACGTCCCGGGTGGGGGAGGAGTCTCGGAGACTTGGGGGAGGGCGTCTAAATCCCGGCAGGCTTGGGGGGCGATCGAGCCGGGCAGCGGTGTGTCATAGGGGTCGGGGCCCGGGGTGGTTGGGCCTTTGGAAGCCAGAGTGAAGCCTTCCTGCCTGTCTCGCAGACATCCTCGTCCTCTGACTGAATAGCCACGAGGGGCCAAGATGACCCCCCTCTCATTCCTTGGCCGGAGGAGGGGATGTTTCAGGACCTAGGGATGGGCGGGAAGGGACCGTAGGGAGCCAGAACTCTGCACCCCGGCGGGGAGGAGGCGGGCGGGAGCCGCTCCGCAGGCGCAGGCGAGTGGGTGGGAAAGAAGGAGGGAGGGAGGAAGGAGGTGAGGCCGGGAAGATGCCTCTGCCGGGGGCGGGGCGGGGCCGGGGATCCGGCGGAGGGACTGCAGCAGCGCTCGGTGGGGGCGGGGGCTGCAATGTCACTCGTTTGAGGGTCAGGTGAGGGAGTCCAGGCAGGGACTGCCACTTGCCAGCACCTTTCCCGCACCACCCAGGGTGTCAGGGCGGAGGCGGAGGGCCGGGGTCTGCAGAGCTATCCCCGAAGCGGGACGCGAACCGGCAGAGTTGGAAGAAGGTAAACAAGGGCCACGCCCCCTGCTGTCGCCCCGCGGGCGCACACCCGCCGCTCCGGCCGCCGCCGGTACATTTCCACTCTCAGCGCCTGTCCCCCGCCGGACTCCCCGCGCAACCCCGGAGGGGGCGCTGTCCTCGACCCTAGCCGGCGACCCAGGTGCGGGGGCCGCGCACCTCCACACTCACCTGGAAAAGGTGTCTCCCGCCCCTCCAAGAAAACTGTGTCTAATTTGTGCAGAGCCTCTGAGCCCAAGAGCCGAGCATGCTGCCCCCGCGTGCAGCGCCCGCGTGCACCCAGCCCAGAGAGGGGGCGCACAGCGGAGGCGTTGGCCCCCGGAAGGTGTCTGGGACCGGGCCGGCTGCACGTGAGCCCAGCGCGGGGTCATGTGCACCGGCTCAGCCCGGTTCGGCGCCCGGACGTGCTGCGTATCAACAAAATGAAACTCAGGGCGACAGGAAAGCTGCTAGCTCCGGGTTCTGCGAGCCCCAGCCCCCGGCCGTTCGACCTCCCCCCGCACCCCGCTCCAGCCGCAGCCCCACCGACCGGCCGGAGCCCGCCGGACAAGTTGCAGCCCCGGCGCGCCCCCGCCCGCCCGCGCCCCCTCGCCGGCCCAGGGGCGCTTTGCCGCAGTCATTAATAAAGGTCGCCAGGCTCACCCTTCCAAAAGTTGTTGCATGCGCCCCTCTCAGTCTCCCCGCACTGTACTCTTTAAAACACGACTGACCAACATGCGCAATCTCTCTCTCCTGTGCTGTGCATCCCCCACCCCCCGCGCTGGCTTCCTAGAACAGGCAGCCAGCGAGAGAGGGAGCGAGCGAGCAAGAGAGCGAGGGAGCGAGAAGCGCTGGCAGATCAGTTGCAAAAATACAAAATAATGCCGTGGAGATGCGCAGGGCCCATCCGCCCCGGGCAGGATCTTACCTTGCTCCGCGGTGCCCTCCCGAGGGGCGCTGCCCTCGGCTACGCGCCGCGGCGGGGGCCGGCGCGGGAAGGATGCTCCCGAAAGCAGGAGCTCCCGGGGCCGGCGCGGGAGGGCGGGGGGCGCACATCCATCCGGGGTCGTGGTAAAGGAGGCGACCCTGTCCGCGGCGTCCCCAGCCCCGCGACCCTACTGGGGACGGTCAGCCAGCCAGAGCCGAACCGGTGCTGCTAGGAGTGGGCGCAAAGTAACTCCATGGACGCCGCTCACCCCCCATAAAAATAGCCTCCAACTGCGATGGCCGCGGTCGGCACCATTCACCAACCCCCTGTGTATGTTTCTGTTTCTTTTTAAACCAAGAC
>PVKA01011275.1:0-61499 GCA_004027165.1 Ctenomys sociabilis
ACTAAAATATGACTGCATGTGTTTCTATTAATCAAATTGGAGTGCAGAATAATTGATGTATTAGAAAGCATTTTAACATTTTCTTTTTTCCTTTTCTTTATTTTTATTTTTCTTTATTTTATTTTATTTATTTATTTATTTTTGCAGTACTGGGGATTGAACTCAGGACCTTGCACTTGCCAGGCAGGCACTTATACTACTGCACTATTTCCCCAGCTCATTTTCATTTTATTTTTAAAATTTACAGACAATATTGAATGTTCTGGGCTGGCCAGATGGTTCAGCAGACTAAAGCACCTACTTAGGCACAAGTGGAGCAACCAGGGTTCGATCCCCCAGGGTGCCATGCTGGCCCCTCCCGCCTGGGGGCACGGTGAGATGGTGAATGATACTGGACATGGTGGCGTGCATCTGTAATCCCAGCACTTGGGGGGCTGAAAACAGGAGGAGCACTATGAGTCTTACCTGTGTAGTGAAACCTTGTACTAAACACATTAAAAAAGAAAATATTGAATATTTTATTATGTACAATATGACGTTTGAATATATATATATATATATATATATATATATATATATATTTAAATTCACCTAATTAGCAAATGTGTTTCCTTATGGTGACTATTTTTTGTGGCGAGAGCTCATGTCATCCACTTCCTTTGTAGTTTTCAAGAATAGACTGTACTGTGAGGAACTGCCATTATCCTCCTGCACAATAGAGCTCTTGGAATGTAAATCTCCTGTCCAACTGTGTGTAAGTACTCTTTGCCGAATATCTTCCCAACCCTTCCTTCTGCAAATATCCCAGCCTCTGCAAATCCCCATTCTACTTTATGATACCTGCTCTTTTGAATTACAGTTTTGAGTGAGATTACAGAGTTCTTGTCTGCCTGTGCCTGCCTTGTTTCATTTTATGCAACGTTATGCAGTTCTATCCATGCTGTTTCACATGAAAACATTTATTCTTTTATGATGTTTGAATAATATTCATATATTTTTATCTATCTATCTATCTATCTATCTATCTATCTATCTATCTATCTATCTATCTCACATTTCCTTTACACATTCATCAGGTGATGAATAGTGAGATTGTTTTTATTTTTTAGTTATTGTAAATAGTGTTCAGTAGACATAGGAAGGCTAAGCTCTCTTTGGCATATAGATTTCACTGTCCATGGATATATACTTAGTTGTGGGATTGCTGGGCCATGGGATAACTATTTTTAAATTTTGAAAGGAACTTGCATTATGTTTTCTAGAATAGCAGCACTAATTTACATTCCCAACCACAGTGGAGTAGGGTCCCACGTACTTCTTATCTTCATCAGTACTTGCTATTGGCTATTTGATCATAGCCATACTAACTCTGGTGAGATGATATCTCTTTGTATATCCAGCATGATTAGTGATGTTGATCAGTTTTAAATACCTGCCGGTAATTTCTTAGTTTTCCTGGAAGATGATTCTTTTATGCTCTTTTGCCTTTTTTTAAACTGAGCCATTTGCATTCTCTTTTTAATTGTTTTTTAAAATATATTTTGTATATTAACTTCTTTTCAGATGTATAGCCTGTACATATTTTTTTCCATTTTGTAGGTTGACTCTTCTTTCTAATGACTGATTCCTTTGATACATAAATGCATTGGAATCTCATTTATCTCTTTTTTGCTTTTGTTCTCTGTGACTCTGAAGTCTTATCAAATATTCCTTTTACAGAAAAATGTCAGAAAGCCTTTTAAAAAAAACTTTCTGAAATATGGTTTCACTGTACTGTTCATCCTGGCCTTGAACTCACTTTGTAGCCCAAGTTGGCCTCGAACTTAGTGATTCTCCTGCTTCAGCCTCTTGAGTGCTGGGATTACAGATATGCATCACCATGAATTACCATAGCAGAAGGGTTTCTGCTATTATTTCCTTTAGTAATTCCATAGTTTAGGATCTTATATTTATTTATTTTTAATTATTTATTTTAATGGGAAAAAAGATAAAATAGCATGTGTGGCCACCGGATTGGACTCCAGCCAGTGCCTAGAATTATATTTAAATATTTTATCTACTTTTAATTTTTTCCCAATGCTTTGCAATTTAAAAGTCTCATTTTATTTCTCTATAGGTGGATATCCACATATATGTTAATTTTATACTTTGTAATTTTACTGAATTCATTTATCTATCAGTTTTTGTGGGGTCCTTAGAGTATTTAATTTAATATCATGTGACCTATGAAGAGAGATGCTTCAGTATATTCCTTTCCTCTTAGAATTATTGGGACTGGGGAGATAGCTCAGTAGCCTGACGAGTGAAACGACCTGAGTTCAATCCCCGGTTCCACAAAAGAAAACAAAAAAAAGAAAGAACAAGATTGCTTTTATTTTTTCTGTTGCTTATTTTATCAATTTAGGATTGTACAGCTATGTTGAATAAAGGTGGCCAAAATCTGTATCCTTGTCCTATTACAGATTATACAGCAAAAACTTTCAACTGTTTCCTCTTTAGCATGATGTTACTTGTAGGTTTGCCATTATGGCCTTTAGTGTTCAGGTACTTTCATTCTTTGTATACACCCAATTTATTCAGAGCTTTTAAAATCAAAAGATGTTGTGTTTGGTCAAATGCCTTTTCTGTATTTACTGAAATGATCATAAGATTATTACCCTGAATTCTGGTATTATGATATGTGGTATGTATGTGCTATTGGATTTAGTAAGTTAGTATTTTCTTGAGGATTTTGACATCTGTGTACATCAGGGATATTGGTCTGTAGCATTCTTTTTGATTGTAACCTTGTCTTGTTTTGGTGTCAGAGTAATGCTTGCCTCATAGAATAAGTTTGAAAGACAATTTTAAGTTTAGTTTATTCTTGTTTTTCTAGTTCTTTGTGCTACAATTTAGGTTTCTTATTTGAGAATTTTCTTCTTCTTTTTTTTTTTTTTTTTTTTTTTTTTTTTTTTTTTTTTTTTTTGAGAATTTTTTTTTTTTTTTTTTTTTTTTTTTTTTTTTTGCAGTGCCAGGGATTGAACTCAGGATCCTGTACTTGCCAGGCAAGTGCTTATTCTCTGAGACATCTCCCCGGTCCCCACTTTTTTGATATAGAAATATATATTGTTATAAACTTCCCTCTTAGATCAGCCTTTGCCATGTCTCAAAATTTTGGATATTATGTTTCAATTTTAATTTTCAGGAAATGTTCTAATTTTTCTTTTAATTTCCTTATGGCCTCATTAGTTATTCAAGAGTATGTCATTTCATTTGCATGCATTAATACATTTCTGAGGCTTTTCCTATATTATTGATTTTAATTTTATAGCAGGGAAATCTGTGAAGATGCTAGCTATGATGTTAATCTTCCTCAAATGGTTAAACCTTGTTTCATAGCCTAACATATGATATATCTTAGAGAATTCCACTAGGCTTGAGAAGAGTGTATATTCCTGCAGCTGTTGGATGGAATGTCCGTAAATATCTGTTAGGTCCACTTGGTCTAAAATTTAAATCTGATGATCCGTTTGTTAACTTTCTGCCTAAGTGATCTGCTCACCGCTAAAAGAGGGGTGGGGAAGTGCTCTACTATTATTATGTTACATCCATTCTTTCCTCTTTTATCTATTGACATTTGCTTTATATATTTAGATTCCCTGATGTCGAGTGGAAACACGTTTGAAATCAATCTATTTCCTTGACGGCTTTAGCTTTTTGTTATTACAAAAAGTGACATTCTTCATCTCACGCTAGTTTTTGACTGAGCATCCATTTGCTCCAATGGCAATGACTTCCGCTCAGGGGCCTCCACTTACACGACTTAGCTTTTTCTTTCCCTTCACTTTCACTCTAAGTGTTTTGAATATAATTTTTATGCACTTTTCTCTTTAACACTTAACCCCTTTCTTTGTAATGTGAGGTTCTGTCTCTCTCCTGGGAGATTATAGACTCCTTAGAGCCAAAACCATGTTTTCTAGTTAGTATGTTTAATTCTCCATAAAACGCTTGGCTGAAGGTATAAGATTTGTTTACTCCACGAGGGTTTTAGGGTTTTTGGACAGAAATAGGCCATCTGCAGATAACAAATCATATTGAACCCCACAACTTAAACGAAGTGAAACCAACCTCTTTGTCTCTCCAGAGGAAGAGTTTATTCTTCTGTAGAAATTGATAGTTATTTCCATCTATTTCATAGTTGAACCACGTAACTTTATCAAGTTTCTAGAATCCTTTTCAGTCATTGGAGGAAGAAAAAAAATTCGTTTTGTTTTTTTTTTTCAAAAGTCACTAAGACATTTTTTCTTACCTGAAATTGTTCCACATGTGTTCAATCCACACAGTTTGAAGTATCTAAAGTACAGACATGTTAGCACTTTGAAATGACCCCAATTAACAAACTTGACAATTGCTTCAACAAATGTAGCCAAAAGTGGCAAAGGTCCATCTATAAGTGGTACTTCTGAGAAGTGTGAACTCATCCTGGAAAACATACTTGCATAATCACTTGTGCACACATCATCTTGAAAACTAGTCCTACACAAACAAGTTAGGTATAAAATACTGTGGTTTCTGTAGAGCCCACATATGTGAACTCTAGAGAGTAATAATATTCAGCTCCTTGTCTACAGCTGTAGCTGATGAATAAGTACAATGCATGGAGTCTGATGAAATCCAATGTTTCATGGAGCTTCTGCCCCAGATGAATTTTAGATATGATTTCTACACACTTGATGACAAAGATAATGAGCTATTAGGATATTTGTTTGTCTGAGTTCCAAGATATTACAAGTTGAAGTGACATAATGAAAATCAAGATTCAAATATGATAGTTGGATACTTGGCTCACTTTCCCATTTTTCATATTTCTCAAGTGAGTTGGTAAAAAGGTATTAGGCCATTTTGGGATTAATTTCTGACTAACAGAGCAGAAGGCCAAAGGGGGTTCTTTTTGTCTAAGAATCTCATCCTGGTTACAAATGTGTGTTGACTGTAAGTCAGGGTGTACTTCTACTTTAGCACTTGTGTAGAGGTACTAGGTCCTATAAGTGCTTAAAGTGTTAACAACTTGTTAATGCAGAGAATATTCACAATTTTCCACATTGAAAGAGGCAGACTCTGTCATTCCTTTAATAGAACACTGTTGGAAATCAAACACAATTTTTATTCTGGAGAATGATTACTGTGTCTTGTTTAATTCTCCCCTAACAAATGTCAGCACTAATGCATTACAGATTATTCAGTCAATGTGATGGTTCCAGGTGAAAGAAAGGAACACAAATCTCTTCTTTTAGTGTAAAAAGGGTCAGCAGGATGACTTCCTCTGCAGGAGCCGAGATGAGGCTTGACATGAATCAATCAAGAAGGCTCAATTTTACAGTTATAGTGCCTAATGCCTAAACATGAGCGTTCGGGTGGAAATTAGCACCCGATTATGAGCATACATGATCTTCCCCTGGAAGACAATAATATTGGCATTAAGCTTCTCAAGAGGGAAGATGCTGCTGGTTTTTAATATGTCTTAAATTATGTCAGGAAAAACACTGGAACATCACACAAAAGCCACAGTCAGTGTCTATTGCTATCTCATAAAGCTGGAGATCTTTACAACAATATTGACACAGGAGCAGGCAAGCAAATGTCAGCCAATATAACATATGAAATACTTAACGTAACCAATTTTCACCTGTCAATCAGCAGGGAATAATGACTGATGCAAGGAATCAATACACCACAATTGAATTCCAGCTCACAAACTTGTTTCGTTCTGTGCTATAAAAGACTGTCAAATGTCACACCCCAAGAGATGCAACAGGATTCCTAAGATTTATTTATTTCAAGCTCTGAAGTCTATTAGCCATAGTGCTCCTTTGCTATTGGAAATAGAGCTTGGATGACATTAAATTTTCAGAAATGACAACTCGCTTTTCTGACAAATTAATGATAGGACTTTCTTAGTCCCATGTTTATTTATTTTTGCTAACATGAAGTACAATTATACTCAACCAATTCTGAGGATTTCATAAAGCAAATATTTGACATAATTTGTCAAGTAAACTGCTCATAAAGCCAACTATTCTTAAACAAGTTGTCCTATACATAGTGAGTGAATGGAAATTGCATGAGACAAACATTAAGCTATGGTAAATCCAAGTCTTAACATTGTACTGATGTTTGACAAAAAATTAAATATTAAATGCATTTTATCTGTTTCAAACATAATGCTAAACTCTATTCTTTTTACAAGTTGTGAAACTTTTAAGCAAATGTAATAAATTGGTGTAAAAGAGATTGTGCCAGCTCTTTTTACCTTTTTCCATGACATCAATTTAAAGGTGACAGCTTGATCCTGCATTTTTATAAACTAATTTAGTATTGAGAAAATATTTTTGAAAATGTAAATTTGATGTGTTCTAGCAACCAGAGATATTATTTTTAATAGATGGGGAGAAAAATAAAACAGAATTATTATCTACAGTTCTTCAGGGCCACAGAAATATTTCTTCTTTTCAAATGTATTATTTTTATACTTTGCTGAATATTCTACTTAATCAAAGAAGAAAACCATAATGTAATTGTTTCATAAAACAAAAATATCTCACTGGTGATCTCTTACACAGCAGTATTACTCATACCATTTTGGTCAAAAGAAAAAAATATAAGCTCCATATTAACTCACTTCTGTGAACAAAGTAAAGTAACAAACTAGTTACCAGTCACTGCTCACCTGTGTGAACCTGGCTATGTCAACTCTGTGCCTTCATCAGTGATGGAGAAACATTAGAATATGCTACTATTTTGGAGGAATATCCCAGAGGCACCTGCCAAATGTCCAGCAAGTCTTTGCCTGTGGCTCTTTAGGCCCTGTGACTCAGTAGCAATTTGGGGGCCCAAATAGAAGGGAGACTCTGCACTCTGCCTGAGTTAATGCCCAAAACAGGGTTGATGACCTCACAACGACTTCTATTCAGAGGCTCATATGATTTAGTGTTAAATGTTTAAAATGCATTTCTCTTCTTTAGATGTATTTGACATGAAAATAGATAAAACGAAAATAGATAACACCGAAAACCTAATGCTTGTTTATGAACAGATCAGCCAAGTGTCTGTATTGTGTATAAATGGGAATAAAACACCTTTAAGGCAGAGTTACTCATGTGTTTGAGTGGATGGATTAAACTGAGAGAGAACATCTTGGCAGTGGTGTTGTCTCCTTCATTTGTTCTTCACTGAAAATGATAACATTGAACTGTAAAAGTTGAGATTGAAAAGCCACTAGTGTGTTGTCTAATTTCAGCTGCAGAAGCCACTCTGCTCTCTCAGTGACTTTATGAGGGAATAAGATTATAGGTCACAAGAGCTTCTTTATTTCCCACCTGTAGCTTCTAACAACATTTTATTAAGGATTTTCCCATCTTCTCTCTCTGACCTATTGGGGTTGAAATCCTAACAGCTGCTACAAACCCTGACCAAAATGGTATTAATACATATTAGTGACTCTAAAATGAAGTATTTTATTTGAGCTCTGTTAACGAATATATGGCTACTAATATATTTACAGGCTAATAAGATAAACATATTACATCATTATATAAATAAAAAAGGCACTTTAAATACAGTTGAATGCTTAGATCTTCATGTGCATTTCACAGAAAATCCACACTGAGTTATTGTTATTTGAAGGTTTAATGTTAATTTGCAAAACAAACATGTTGGAAAGTAGCCCATAAATAACTTCTTAACATGCAGTTCCTTCCTGACTTGTATAGCTGGTTCTTTAATGGCTAGTTTACTAACTCTACTTCCATAATGAAAAGCTAAGGGGAATGTTAAGTGCACATATAGTATACACACTTACTGGAGGATATAAAATCTTGGTTTCAAGTATCATTTTTGAGATGAGGTATATGATTTCTTGCCTGGATAGTTTTGAAGAGTAATGGGATGGCATTTGTGAGGCTCTTGGAGAATAAGGGAAGGTGTTAAGTGCCCATCCCTACCACGGACTGCACTCAGACACTTTAACTGAAAAGGCAAACACAATGGAGTCATGACACCCTGCTCACTCCCCTGGTAGACTAAAAATTAGAGACAACACATTGGTCACTGGAATGTCTGAGGTTTGTGTTTTCCTAGTATTGCTTTATGCCAAAGCCAATGTGGCAGCTATTTTTCTTTTTTGAGAAACTAAACGTATTTTCCAGACATTATGTCATCAATCCTAAATCAATTTATCCCCAGATATAGTTAAGTTAGAGTGTCCCAAAGATTCTATGTCTGTTGGTTTTCATTCCTAAAATTGTTGACTCCTACTTCTATTTTTTCTTAGGCAAATTCATTGTAGACTCCACTTATTTTTTTTTTCTGTTAATAAAACTTGAAAAAAAAAGTTCCAAGTTTTCCACAAAGCACTTGACAGTACTTGGATAAAAATTATATTTACATGAACAGATAAAGAAGAGTGAAATTGTGTTTTCAGTCCTCAGAACTGGATCATCTGTAGAGCTAATTCAATCAATAGTAGAAAAATCAGTGCATATTGTAGTAGAAGGGTAGGTGAAAATCTACTTTCTTTTAGTACAATCAAGACTTATTTCCTTAAGTCCTAACTAGCTATTGTAGTGCTTGGATCAATAGATAGTTCCATAGTCTGCACTTGTTTTATGAGTTGGACTTTATACATAAGAGAGCCTCTGCTGTTACAGGATGTTACTCAGTGGTTTCCCAAATTTTCTGATCAAGGAGATTATGGGGCCACAGAAGAAAGTGATTAATGATGCATACTGTGCCTAAGGAGAGTCACCTAGAGAGAAAAAAATTCTCTCAGGCTTTCACAGAGAGCAAGTTGGTCAAGCAATGGCTGTGGCTCATCCAGATGGCTGAGACTGAGTTTATAAGGATACTAGAATAATTTTCCATTACAGAGGCTTTTGGTTAATAAAACAACAAAATTGAAAAAACCTCCAAAATTGTGTCAAAGTTTCTCTTTAACATTAAATTTGGGTTCTATGGCAAAGGAAAGATTCACTAGCTAAGAAAAGCAAGAAAAATTACCAATGATAATATATCTCAAATGCATATATTTCACCTAAAACAGTGTGAACATTCAAAATTAGTTTGATTTTAACTTTCTCTGATTTCCCTTTTCATGTAATATAATCCATGTAGGAGAATCTGAATGTTGTGGTCTGTCGTATTTTCTTAGAATTTAACATAATTCAAATCCAAATTTCAGACTGAGTAGACTCAATGTTATAAGTTGAATTGTGTTTCCTGAAAAGATGTTGAAGTCACATATTTGTAGATAGGCTTTATAGATGATCAGGTTAAGATTGGTCAAAGGCATGACTCCTCAATCAAGCATCCTTAAAGGAGGGGAACTTTGGACACAGACATGGAAAACACCATGTATGGAGGATCTCAGAGGCTACAAGCCAGAAAACCACTGGAAGCTAGGAGACAGGATAGGATAGATTCTGCCCACACTCCTTAAATGGAACTAACCAGACAACCCCTTGACCTCAGGCATCTACCCTAAAGGGTTGGGAAATAAGAAATTTCTATTATCTTAGCCACTCAAGTTGTAATATTTTGTTGTGATAGTCTAAAACAGTTTTGTGCACAGAAAACTTACAGACCTAGACATCATGGACCAAAGTATCTTTCAAAGGTTTACTTTTATGGTCTTTCACTTACAATACAAAAACAATGAATGAAGTCATGTGAGGACCTTCAAGCATCTAGCAAATTGTATCTCTTCCTTGAACATGTGTCTAGAAAAAATAGAATGGCTCATATTGTTGTGATTCTGGCATACAGATCAGTTCCTGGAGCTTCCAGAGCATTCTAGGTCTTATGTTGGGAAGGATTCTACATCGTTGGGAAGTAGAACACTGGTATTCTCTAGGGAAGAGAAAAAAGTTTATTTTTTCTGATTTATTATTATGAAAATTTTTTTCTTAAATAATGCATTAGCAAAATTTAAAATGATAAAAAGAAATTCCCAATAAAGTGCAATGACAAAGTAAAATGAGTCATATAGCTTGTGTGAGAAAAACACAATCCAATAATAGTCCTTTCTTCAAGGAAAGGAACCATAGGAATCAGAATTACTTACATCCAAATAGTTTAATTGCCTTTTATTAGTGGTCATTCAGGTCTCAGTTGACTATGAAAGTTCTTCATAAAATTAAACTTCCTCACAAAAGTGTTTTCCTTCTGACACTGAATATACCAATGAAAATTAGGTAGACCCTCTTAAGAAATACAATGAATACTCCAGGTGAAAGGAAATCTTTTTGGTTAATTTTCTTCATTCTAACAGGAAAATTTAATATATGCATTTCTGTAAAACTTGATTATTATTTTGAGAGTATTATCAATTCAGACTTCCTAATACTTTTGTGCATGATTAGATACTATAGAAATATGAAGTTTAGTTTTTCAAGCATAAGAATCTACAATTTCCCTCTCTCTCTCTTTTTCATTTCTTTGTTATTTCAAAGTAGTTCCCTTTCTTTTTTCTGAGCAGAATATATTTACTGGAGGAAAGAAAGCTTCTTCTGAGAGAGGGATGGGGGGGGGTCCCAAGTGGTAGGTCCCTGGGAAGCTGTCTCTTCCAGGGTATGGAGTAAAACTATGTGGTGAGGCAAGTTTAAGGTGGTGGAGAACAAGGAAACTCGCTTACTCCATGTGGGCATGAGGCGGGACAAAGCTATAGTCAACCAATGAGATTGCAAGCACCATTTCTTATGTAAAATGATTAAATCCAGGTGATAAGTCTTGGTATAGAACAATAAACTTGGAAAATCAATGAAATCAATGAAGGAATGAAAATTAGCACATCCAGCCTTCCGATTGGTAGCCTAATATAACTATTTTCTAAACCAAACTTCCTATATGTGGATGAAAATGCTATTTTCAAAGTCTCTTGTGATGCCAAAAATACCATTATGTAGCCTACTATCTTCATTAAAAGGTAATAAAATATAAAGTAAAAGATTAAGGTAATAAAATATATGTAAAAATAAGGCTCTTTTGCAATTGAAATTTTGCCTTGCATTTTTTTAAAGCTAAAATGAGTTTGTTTTGCTAACTCAAGCAGCAAAAAGAAGGAAATAGTTTTCTTTTATAGCTATGTACCTCTAAAATCATTGTCCTGGAATTTTCCAGTATGAACATTTTTAGTCTACTGAGACCAGAAATATGCAGATAAAGTTAAGATAAAGTAGCAAAGATTCCACAGTGTAACCAAGTTTTACATACACAGGGGAAAAACAAACCCAAAGATTTAATATGAATTTCAAAAAACATGGCCTCATAAAACTGTCATTCAGTAGCCAGTGAGAACTCTACTTTATCTACTGAATGTTGGACCTCAGCAAATCCCCTTGGCAGATAATGGTCTAGGAAAGAAAGATCTTTTCCAGAAATCAGCCAGAGACTTTTAATGACTTTCAGTGGGTTCTTTTTCCTACAACAATATTTATAATATTAAATAAAATTTCATATTACTCTAGCATTTTACAAACTTAAAAATATATCTGAAATATATCCTGAATTTGAGATGTGTAAAAAACTTGGAGTACTGATCTAGCAGTTATTCATTGAGCATTTAGGAGGTATCCAGAACATTTATATGGGTCAAAAGTTTTTTTTTTTCTCTCTTTACTCAAAAAACCCCAGGAACATCATAGAAACTGGTATGTTTCATTTTGAAAGTTCTCATTCCACAAAGAATGTCTGGCTATTTGGAAAATACTCTTATCAGCTCTTCCATGGCCATTGATTTACATTTCTCTACTGATAATAGAAGATAACATAGACACAACACTGCTTTAGTTTGTCTTTGGGGAAGTAAATTCTGGTTAATTTATAACATAGCATTTATTGTTGCCCCAAGAAATCTTTTTATTTTTTATTTTTGATGAAATATTGTTGGAATAATTATAAATTATTTATGATTAAAAGCTGTTGTCATTCATTAACCAAAGAAGAGGTACCAAATTTTCTTATCACCTATTAAATATGATATTAAATCTTTCAAAAGATTTATGTCACAGTACCCTAAATACCACTGTTATGGTTTGTGTCTAGATGTTCCCCCAAAGTCTCATGTAGTCATAAACAGACTTCTAAAATTTGTGGTTAATTTGTGATCCAATGCCGGGGTTATACATGTGAGCACTGTACCAGCCCTGGGGTGGGTAGACTGCTGAATGCACTGTAAGAGAGGCTTGTTTCTTCCTCTGCTGCCACTGTTGCTACTCTTTCCTCCTTGTCCTTGACTTTTTGCTGTTTTCCACCACCACGAACTGTTGTCCTTTGTCACTTGCCAACTGATTGCAGACTGAAACCTCCACAAACTAAGAGCTAAATAAACCTTTGTTTCTTTAATTTGGGGTGTTGGATATTTGTCTCAGAAATGAGACAATAGTAGCTAGATAACCACTTACTACTTTTGTATAAGCCTTTGAAGTGTATTAGTCAGCTCTCCCATTGCTTAAACACAGCATGGGACATCTACAGCTTAAAGAAGGTGAGGCTTATTTGGCTCATGGTACAATGGATTCATTCATGGTTGACTATTTTGAGGCAGGAATATCATGATGGAAGGCTGTAGCAGAGTACATATACCTCTTTTCTAGCATCCAAGAAGCAGAGCAAGGAAACAGTGACTGGTGGGGGAAAGGGGAGACTAGGTGCTCTAGTGTCCAAGCCCAGAAGTGCATTTATTAATCACTTGGTCAACCGCAATGCCAGTCAGCTGGACATAAATGAGTTTAACCACCACATTTGGAAGTTTCGAAAATATTTTAATGACATTAAAAACCAAGAAATCGTAGATTTTTGCAGGATGCATTGATATAATTTATGTTTTAAAGTGTAACAATGTGGGGCCAGGGAAATGGCTCAGTGGAATAAGTGCTTCCCTGGCAAGTGCAGGGCCTGAGTTCAATCCCCGGTTCTAAAAAAAAGTTAGATAAAGGGAAGCAATGTGTCAGAACAAGAAAACAGTAAATGGAGAAAATATAGAAAATAGTAATGGAGGGCATGTTCTTGGATGAAAAGATGTACATTTTTAAAAACAGGACAGTTGACAACTTTACCTTCATACACATAAAAATGTCTTGCTCCATTTTCATGAATTTATCCGAATGTGTGAAGACTCAACACAATCTGGTCTTGGCTTGAGAACTGGCACAAGCAACCACAGTGTTACATTTCCCAAAGAGGAGAGGGAAAATTAAACACAAAGTTTGCTTTTCAGAAATCACTTGTTCTAAATCAAGCATGCCTGTGTAAATTTTTGGCTACCTGACTACCTAGTCACAGTTATAAATAGTCCAGTATATTTCAAGAGACAAACTGTTTATACCTTCTTTTCTTTCAGGATCCTGAATTTGTATGACTGTCCAAGCAAAGTGCCTGCCATTATATCAAGCAGATTGGTAGGTGTTATGCTGGCTGTCATCCTACAAAGCAGCAATACCCAGCAGGTTCGGGGTATTAATGGTAAGTTTTAATGGCTCCAAATTTTAAGTTTAGATTTTTCCTTACTTTGGGAGGCCAAGTTGAGTAGTGAAAGACTTTGGTGGTGTTGTAAAATGTTTTTTATAATTATTTTGGATTTTTCTGCACACATAGACGATTCTGATTTCACTTGTGTTTTGGACTGGAAATGGAATAGATAATTTCTCTGATATACATAGGAAAAAGCAAGAGAGTACTTTTTGGATAGTTTCAGTTTTTTCACTTAACAAGAGAAGTCAAAAGTGCAAAAAGAGTATTCAATTTTTTTCCTTTTAGATTTTTCTTCCTTATGCCTGCAAAAATCAAATAAGAAAACCTGCAAGATCTATTTTTATTTATTTACTTATTATTTTTTGGTACCAGCAATTGAACTCAGGACCTTGTGTTTGCCAGCCAGGCACTGTGCCACTGAGCTCTCTCCCTGGCCCAAGATCTGTTTTTAGATGCACGTATTAGTTTAATAATATGTGCAATAAAGAATTCTTTGATATTTAAAGTAAAGTGATTAAGAAAAACTGACTCAACAGCTTATCAGAGTAACATTTCTTTCTTAAACTTTTAAGAGGATAAAAATTGTGTTACATTTTCCTCTTTTGAATCTTAAATCAAATATGTAAATAGCATAAAATTGATTGTAATCCTTCAAAAACATGACTTTTAGCATTATACATGATGGTGACATCCAGATGAATATGTGCTATTAAAAATTCCACGTTTATCTTAAAAAGAATGATGACAAAACTTCCAAAAATATAGAGCCACGGGATAGATTTTCCACTCCTATCAAGTCATTTTCCTTTTTTGAGTTTCACTCAAAGCCTTAGCATCTCTATTCAGAGTGGCATTAAATGCTAAAGACATTTATTCAGTGGAAAAACTTTCTCTTCTGATATTTAGCACATTCAACTATGTGAAGGGATGATAGGTTCTTGACAAACTGATTAGAACTACAGTATTTTAAATTGAAACAAGACATTCTGTCTCACCTAGCAGTATTACTGGTCCAAACTGTTCCATATCCACATGATAGGAGTTATGTGAATACAGCACAGAACCATGATTCTGAGAGCAGAAAAATACAAGAAGAAACTACTGGAATTATTTTATCTCATGTTTCATAATACAGTTTATTTTTCCCAAAATAAGTTTCTGTATTTGTAAGAAAAATAAATAGTGGTGTAACAGTGATACTTAGTGTTCTTCAAGAGTCTTTCCATGTAGGTAGAAAAAAATCACTTTATAAACTGTGAAGCTCATTAACCTTCACAAAATACTGGTGAGTTAGGTGGCAAATGTTACTCTCCTCAGTTCATAGATGAATGAACTGAAGCACCAAGAGGTTAACTGATTTTTCCAATTCACAAAGCAAGTCACGGCGTAACGGGAGGTCACATAGGATCCTTGGATCCTAGCTCACCTGGAGCTCTATTCTCTGAACAAAATAATTTATTGAAGGAATACCTATTGATTATAATTCACTGGATAACATAATTCACTACTCATTCTGTAATATGTTCATGAAGCAATTATAATATGAAGCAATTATAATATCAAGCCTCTAAACTGATAAATAATTGCCCATATTACCCAAATAGAATAGCAATTTGGATCACTGTTGTTAAATAATTAAAGGAAAAATTCCAGCCTCTTGTTTTGATACTAATGATGCTACAAAATATGGATATATGGAAAGAACTAATTATTTATATTCAGCAATAAGTAAGATGAATACCCCTTTAATGTACTTTTTATGGAAGAGTTTTTAAATATCCTGAAAGAAAAGAAAGTAATTGTTCTTATTCAGCCTCTATAAACACAAAATTATGTGATTTTTATTTATGAAGAATACAGAAAGATAACAATTTAAATGTCCTGTAACCACAAAACATTTTCTATGAATATGTAGAGACTCTTTTCCTTATTTTCTTCTTTTATCATCACTATTTTGAATTCTGTCTAATACTAACAAACAACTACCACCATGACTTGTTTATGCAAAATAATTTTTATTCAAAAGTAGAGGGTAAAAACAAACGAAAAATCATGTATAATTAAGAGCATGCATAAATTTGTCATTCTTTGCACTGACCTGATGGTACCTCATCAAATGAATAGAGCTGAAAAATGTTAAAGGATGATCTCACATATTGAATTTATATTTTAATGCAAAACAAAACAAAAAAAACTGAAATAATTTCCTCAGTATTATAGTAAGTAAGTGTAGCTCTAGATAATCCTATAATGATGTTTCTGGGAATTTAGGGATTTTGCTCATATGGTTTCAGATGACAGTGAACCATCTGAACAAATTCTAGGAGCCATATTTACCTTGATTAAAGTGAAAATCCCTACAGTTTAATTATAGCCAGAAGATTTGAGTAAAATGGAAGAAAAGGGGAGACAAAAAAGAGGAAAGAAGGAAACACAGAAGGAGGCAGGGAGAGCGGTGATTGATTACAATGTGAAGGAGTTCATTGTATGCAGGGTTTCAGATTGACCCCACATCTTTTCTGCTGACTCCTTTTCCATTGCTTCAGTATGCCTGCCATCATTTATCCTTTGAACTATTGCAGTATTATATGTGTGACTTTTCTCTTTTTGTTTGCTCTGGCTTTAGTCTGTCTACATGCCATCTTTAGAGTTGCATTTCTAAATATCATTCCCATTATATTATGCTTCCCACTCTCCAAGTTTCAATGGTTTCTTTATTCCACCAAATTAGGAAATCAGCTCCCACTTTGGAATCCAAAGTTCTTCATGTTATGATGGTTACCTACATTTTCAGTTTCATTTTTAACTCTTCTTTGTTTTTACATTGTGTGTTGCTTCTAAACTTGCTCATATAGTCTTTTTGAATATTCTTCCGTGCACAACCATCTAAGTACTCACATAGATATCTGGATGACTTTATCCATTGTTAAAAACTTGGGGTAACATGTTTTCTCTACCTTCTCTCTTGTTTTTATTTCCTTAGCATTAATTCTCAGTTCTTAGAGGTACTGGAGTGGTGTCTCCTTAGTAAATGTAGAAGAAAAAATCATTCATTTCCCAGTAATCTTGGCACTATGTTCTCAGTTATGTCCACTCTTGTCATCATTAATACTTAAGAGTCTTTCTTAGACTTTCTTTGCTTCCAAAAGTTGACTCGAGGCTGATGAATAGTGCAGAAGAATTGGATCTTCTGCTTTGTTTAGAGATGATCCTCAGTGTCAACAGACTATTTATTTTGAAATTATAAGAAAGACACAAACAAAAGAAACTGGATGGAATATTTGGAACCAAGACCACACATAGCTCAAGGACTTTCTTTGAGCTGGCTTTGCTGATTGTTTTCCAAGCCCAGATTATTGATGTTTGAACAACAGTATGGCAGAATGGCTGTAACAAGACAGTGGATAAATGCTCTTACCTGGTAACCTGCTTGAGAGACATACTCTTCCTCAGATAAGTGCATTTAGTAAAAGTGACCAGTCTATGTTTTGGAAAAATATATTGCAGATTTTACTTTTCTTTTGCCATCAGAACACTTTTTTTTATTTTCTTTTGATGAATTGGGTATTGAACACAGACCCTTAAAATTACCAGGGAAGCACTTATTCTATTGAGCTACCTCCCTGGCCCAGCTGTCAGAACACCTAAAAAGAAAAAAGTAAAAGAAAAGACATAATGACATTTGGTTTGTGTTATATTTTCTCTAATTGACTTTTAGAGAAGTAACATTATCACAGCAACAAAACCATAAGGAACCAGAAAGACTGATTAACTGCACAGCCAAAGACGGTTACAACTGAATTTGGAGTTTGAATGCGCAAAGTCAATAACAGTCATCAACAAGAGCACGAAGTAAGGCAAAAGAAAAACTTGAAGGTACGCTTAGTCATTAAAAAGCTTAAACTAAACCAAGGAACCAAATGAGGTAGATGTACTTTAGACATTACGAAAACATACATCTAAATTAGTAATGTGGGGTTCAGAGAAAGTTCTCATTCTAAATTTGTGATTAATAGTGCTTTCAATATTTAAAAACATGTAGAAGATAGGAAATGGAAAATGGAAAAATGAAGTATCAATGACATTGTGTTGCTTAAGTTCCACTTAACACCTAGAAAGAAGGAAGTAATAAAAGAGAAGTGAGGAACTTCCGTGTCATAGACAGGGGGCATGGAAATGATGAAAGTCATCTTTTATTTTGGTAACTAGGTAAGAAAAAGCTTATACTAGGAGTGGGGGGGAAAAGCTCGAACTATTCTTAAAGTATCACCATCATTAAAAATTGAAATTATATTTATCAATGCAATCAAGAAATTAAAAGTTAGAGGGTTCGATCCCTGGCATGCTGTGCTGGCCACTCCCTCAGGGCACACTGACATGGCAATTGAGACTGGGTGTGGTTGGGCATAATCCCAGGGCTTGGAAGGCTGAAAACAAGAGGATCACTACAAGTCTGATCTACATAGTAAGACCCTGTAGACCCTGCACTAAATACATTAGAAAAAAGAAACAAAAAGTTAGAAAGCCAAAGTTACATCAAACAAATCAACATATTGAAACAAAATTTAAATACTTAAGAATATAAAATCATGCGATAAAGGCAAATAGATAAAAATACATAGCATTAACTCAACTAAGCACAATACTGAAATTTCTAAACTTTAAGTACTGCAATTATGACTTTTTTCTTTAAAATCATATCATTTATTGATAGAGCATAAAATTACAGTGGCACCTTGTTACTGGTCAGTAATTGATTCCAAGAAGCCTGAAAAGTACCAAAATATTGTACCAAAACCAAATATTTTTGCTAGGAAAAGGAGGCAATCAACACTGAAGTCTTTCAGTTTGCTTGTAGAGTACTGAACACATGAGAATTTCCTAGACAAAATTTTCTAATCTAAAAGCTTAAAAATTGTATAGTTTCCTCTTAGATGAGAAACTCAAGATGGATAAATAGGAAGTAGAGAAAAGTCCAAAATAATACATTACAGTTTGAATCTATATGTTCCCTTCAAGTCTCATGCAGTCATGGGGCAGGGGTTTTAGAGGTTTTTTTTTTTTTGCCTGACTCACTGTCCATTCTGGAATTATGGGCATAAATGCTACACTCACTGTAGCGTGAGTATCTTGCATATAATATAAAGTATAGAAAAAGGCTTGTCCTCTGATGTTTTTCCCTTTCATTCTTTCTGCTTTTGCCGCTTTCCACTGCCATGAACTATTGTCCTCTGCCATGTGCCCCTCTGCCCTTCAGTCAGCCAAATATGGACGGACACCTCCAGTCAGTTTAATTGTGAATTAAATAAACCTTTCCTTTTTTCATTCTGGGTGCTGTGATTTTGCCTCAGCAATGAGAGAAAAGTAGCCAAGATAATCCCCCAAATTATCTAATCCATTGTTTCAAAAAAATTTTAGTATACATGTACATTTGTTTAATTTATACTACAGTAGTAGTTTCTCTTAAACTTACTTTTTAAGAGTAAGTTTTGTGCTTTTGTCTGTTTCTACATAAAAAAAACAGTCTTGTGGATGACTTGTACTTTGAGTATCATGTTGGCCATTGCTTTAAGATCCAGTACATTGATACAATACATTAACTATTATAATTAGAGAATAACAATTGTTGTTGTGAAATTTCATTTTTTCATAGAAGAATAGATTTTCATATTTTCTTTATGACTATCTGTATGTATTAAAATAGAAACATCAAGTAAAAATTTGACAAATTTCAAAGCAGTTGAGGATCAAGGTGTTATTGGGCAGCTCTTTGTAAAAATGGCTGGTCAAATAAAAGCTGGCTTCCAAATGTTTCTTGTCTTGAACAGAGAATTGAATGAAATGAGCACAAAGCAGTGGCAGAGTTTCTTTGAAAAAGTAAAAGTGAAGAGGAAGAGAGAAACTGGCTCTGCAGAGGGAGCTTAGACCAAGCAGAAGAAAAAAGCAAGATAAAAGAGTTCATGGAGGAAGCAAGGTGCACTACCATGAGGAAAGACATGGCAGAAAGCTCTTCTAGGAGTCTGTATCCTTTTATACTGTACAAACCTTGAAGAAACCAGTGAGAGGCCATTATAGGATCCCACGAAGACTGATGTCAGGGTCAGGCCATGCTACTGAGACCAAAGATGTCCATGTGTAGAGCTATGGGAACTCTTCCACATATATGTCCTGGTAGTTTGTAAGTAGTAGGTCAAACTACCCATTTTCCATCCAACTTTGCCATGCCCTGTTCTCCCATATTAAAGAGATGACTGTAATTTTACAATCCAAAAAGTTATATTCAAAGACAGAAGAAATAAATATGAAAGTCAGTAAGACTAATTTAAGTTATGTAGCACAGAAAGTAAGAGCTTAGGAAATTTGAGAACTTAACGGTTTGAAGCAAGAATTAGAGGTATATAAAAATATACATGCTTGATAGGATCAGAAAGAAGAACCTTATCTCAATGTAAAGGTCTTTTAATAGAGCATAATGTAAGGGGAAAGAAAGCATGGCTGACCCTAATGGAGTCGTGTTTGTGAAGTCTGCCTCCTCACTTACATGTATCCTTTTCCAACTGTGTTCTTCTGTTGCGGTAGCACTAAACATTCACATCCCCAAGAGCCTATGACAAATCGTAAGCAGTGAAGTAAAACACATAGGCTGAACTAGGAAATAACTTCAGATGATATTAAAACATAAAATAAGGTGTAGCAGCTTCAGCGAATTTTTCTAATTCTACACTTTGTAACTACCATCTGCTGAATTATTATGAAAATTTCCAGCTTTGTTTTGCTAGTGCCTCAATGAGCATTTATTAAGCAGAATTCCAATATTTTCATATGTTCCTACAACCAGTCACTACTGCTACACAATTCACTTACTGGCACTAAGCTGATCAGATATTTAAATCGTGTTTCCCAGATGTCAGTTAGCAATACTCAGTGACTTAAAGGAGCTGAATTTACAACATCTAGAGGGAGGGAAGGAATCTTAGAGTAACGGGTTTCTCATTGTGCTTTTGTATTTTGGCCTAAAGCTGTGCCACAGACATAAGCAGCATCTCTCATGTTCCTTTCTTGGTTGCTGTGAAATCAGTGGAGTTTATAGATACATTAGGAAGAGAATTATCAATCCTTCTGAATATAGAAATGTGGGGATCAGATCCAGGCACTGGCACAAAGCACAAGGTACCTAGAGCTGTTACCTGTTCTATAGGACTCTTTTGATCTCTCATTTGAATCTCATTTTAAAACACTTTTATTTTGACTTGTTTGTCTTTGATGAATATTCATTCAACCAACTACATGTCTTCTGCTAAGTAAGAGACCATGTAAAGTTAACCTTTGTAGTGGGAAAAAATTAGACTCCATTCATTAATTAATCATTGAAACTTTCCACAAACTTTTATTGAGTGCTAAGTATAAAGCATCATGCCAAGAGGTGAAACAAGAAGGATAAATAAAACAAATCTCTGCTCTCACAGAGTCCATATGGTCCAGTAGCACCTGATTTTAAAAAAATCTCTATTTTCTATGGTCTATTATTCCAGTACATCTTCTATGAATATTTTAGAGGATATGGAGGCAAAGGCACGGAGGCAATTGACTTACACAGTGGACCTGGCCATGCCTTTCCTCTCTGTTTATAGGAGCACCTTACCTAGTATCTCTGAAATTATAAAAATACCAAATCTGGCCAAAAGGAAGCTATATCTGCCTCCAGGGGTCAGTCTCTCCTTGAGAATCCTTTCTGAATTGCCTGAAGCCGCTTGGGTGGATTATAGCTATTCAGGTAGTTAAAAAAGTCTTCAACAATTTCACTTTTACAGAGAAACCAGTTCTAAGTTTTCTATCAAATGTGAACTGAATCCCAACAAGTGTTTCCCTTTGATTGAAGTAGAGGGGCCTATGGTGGGGGTGTGATTTCCACCCTTGCATGTACTTTCATACATCTTTGAAACCTAGACAAAGATATTGCCGTAGGCCACTAAGGGAGTGAATATCACAGAAGGAATTAGAGTGCTGTACTTTGTAGCAGCAGATCTCGTATGGGGCATTTGATCATACTTTTAATTTAAATAACTTTCCATATGTCCAAGTCAGGTCAGAATCATAAAGGCACATGATTTAAGGGAGTGAAAGGATGGGCTTTTATTTAAAATGAATCCGTCAATATGTTTTATTCAAAAGTCAAATGCAAACTTGTGTCTTAAATGTGCTAGTGTTCTAGGCCTCCTAAGAGACTGTCCTACTGCCACAGGTGTCTGAGGTCCCAGAGCCACCTGCTGCTTGATAGCTTTTCGTTCCTTTGAGATACCTGACCTGAAAACTCCTTTAGCAATTAACAAAATGAAAGTTTTTTCTTTCTGGAATTTTGATCTTAGAAGCAGGAATTTAATTTATAAAACTGCCTGCAACTAATTAAAATGAGTCATCAGTGTTGGTTTTGCAATGGATTATCTTGGGGGAAATCACACTTTAGGTTGTCAAAAGAGGGTTTAGATCCTGATTCTAGGGAAAACACCTCCCTCCGTTGTCCATGTATTTTCTTGTTCAGACAACTGGGGCTCATTCAAATTAATAGTATCTGAAACCCAAGGCCCCTACTGGAGACAACAGGCACAGGAAGTTCAGGTTCATGCATAGGCACTTCCTTTCAGAGTATTTTGATTCTTAATCCTTTGTGTCAGTATTTCCCCATCTCTTTTTATCTCTAACAATTATTTACATGGTACAATATACACATATGGATTCTGCACAGATAAGTATTAGTTTGATTACTTATTAATACATTTCAACATATTTTTAGCTCATTGGACATTTTCATGAAGACTCTCCACACTTAATCAGTTTCAAGTTACGTGCTCAACCAGACAACACAGTGTGTGTTGCTAAAAGAAAACATGTAACTCTTATGCTGCCTGCCAACTTTTAAATAGATTTCTATAATGCTAAAGCCCACAGTTCTAACAGATAACCAAGCATTTTCATTCTTAATCTATAACTTCAGTGTTAGTACATTCAAATTGAATACGATTTTCAACTTCTTCTGTTGATAAATTTGAATTAAGTTGTTTAGTCTAACTATAATTAAATAGGCTCACTAATAGCCATCACCCTTAAAGATTTGATAAGAAATATTTGTACATAGCTGTTTTTATACCTTGAGTTTCAATCTATTTTCTTAATTAACTCAACTACAGGATGAATTAAAGATCAATAAATGATAAAATCAAAGAAATTTAATGTTCAAATGTATCATGCAGCTACTATTCATAATGACAATGGTAATCTGAACAAAATAAGTTTCAATGAATTTACATGGAATAATACGACACTAAATTAAATAAATTTCAGCAAAACTTTAAAATGAATGAGGTGGAATATCACATTTATTCAACCATTTCAAATAATAGGCTGCCTTGTATAGGTAAATTACATTTTAATTTTCTCAAAAGAATGGTTGGAACCATGGAAATGAAATATAACGAATTTATTTAAATTATCAGAAAATTTCCAGTGAAAATTGACCAGCAAATTTATGCACAATTACAGAATAAAATGATATTCAGAAGTATCAGTCTAAGGTTAAACAAAATTTTAATTTTTTTGTTTATATATAAAGTCTCTCCCTACAATGGATTGGATCTGGTTGGAATTGAAAGACATATATTTAGAATTTATAATTAAAAATAGTAGTTTGGAGATATTATCTATGATTCATCTATTTAGATCATGTCACAGGAAAAATAAAGGCTTCATGCAGGAGTGTACTTGAAAAAGATTATGATCCTAAGAAATAATATTCAAGAAAAAGGATGACTACAAAATGTGAAGGAATCTCTCCAATTGTATGAATTGAAGAAGAAATGTTAACTATGTCTGGAAGATATTTAAGTGCAAATCCTTTGAGCACACAAAAATAGACCTCCCCACATTCAAAATTGAATCTTGTTTATTCATTATGTGTTGTTGCATGAAAAACATGAATGGTTGATTTAGCTAATTTATGGGTTAACCTAGGTCATTCATTCTCATTAATTTAGGAAAAGATTTAAAGCCATTAGCAATTCTTGACTTTGATCATTTCTTAAGTTTGCCCCAGGACTCTCTTCTGCAAACTGTTCATTTATCTCCTCTATTTTCTTAGTTATAATCCTCAATATTTCACTCATGTGTGTTCCTTAGGTGTTGATCTGTACCCTACTAAATCACTTCCATTTTCCTTAATGGATCAGGATTAAGCATTTCCAACTTGAACACACACTTAGATTTTTTTTATGTAGGCTCTTTATTACTTTCTATGCCAACGGCAATGTAGAGTAAATGAAAGACTTAACATTAATATTTGTGTCTTTATAAATAACTAGGTGAATTGAGTAAAGAATGACAAGTGCTGGGGGTATAATCCATAAAAACAACCAAAATAGTTACATCTACCCCATAAAAACATCTTACAAACTGTACTATCAGTCTGAGAAAGCACAGCTGACTCTCCTTGCCACAAGGTATAAACTTCATACTTCAAAATTTAAATTTTAAACAATTGGAAGGCATTCCTGATTCAGAAGAGAACAAGAATAATTTTAATGGAAATTAAGGTTGGGCTTCTATTCCTAGAGAAAATTACACTCATTTCACACTATGTCTGAGGACATGTATTCTGTTTGAAATACTGCTGCTGTTAAGCAATGACAAGTTCAACATAAAACCACTAGTTTGATACCAAAGTACCTACCATCATCTTCCAATCATTTTTCCAATAATAATCCAGTCAAAGTAGAGAAAAAATACAGCAGATTGAAATAAGGGTGGATTTTTAGAGCCAAGTGACTTGTTTTCAGATTTTGGTTCTCATTTAATTTTTGTCTATGTTGTTTTGTTCATCTCTAATGATATTTGTATAATATCTATTCTGCAGATTAAATTTATTTTATCTTTTACCTGAAATAATCTCTGAGCCTAGCACATTATTCATTAATTTTCTTTACACTTTATGCTATGATCATCAGCTCCTGCTTAAAGATTTTTTCAAGTATGACTTTTCACATTCCTGATATTTTTTAACGATTGGCTAACATGAGGAATGAATCTGTAGACATAGATAACAAGATGTCATTCTGTATCTAAATATTCTTGTCTGGCATGTGGCTAATGATTATGGGCTCCTATATGGAGGGTTAAAAATGTAGTTTACACTGAAGACAGAGATAGGTTTTCATAAAATCTGTGTAAACATTCTCTCTATTGGGATATGTTATTTTTTACCTGTCTGTATATGAGGAGGTCATACTGCAACATAAGCTGCCTCAAAATCATTGGTCATTTGCGTTTCCTTTTTCTTAAACATTGGCAAATCTGTTTCCTAGCTACTGATTTCTTTCTTTTTAAAGATTCAGTGCAACCTAGAGTTTCAGGTCATTTCAGGTTTCATTGAAGTTTGTATCAAGTGACTAACATCATGCAATTAACAACTAGTCTTAGAATTATCTTGGACAAATATGGTTTCCCTACTTTTTTAGCCATAGACCAAGATTATTGACCTCACTTGAAACACAGAGATAGTGCAGAACTTACAATAGGACAACATAGAAGTTGAAGATACCCAACAAAGAGCCTCATCTATAATCGAGAGGGTCAGGACCAGAATATAACTCCTCAGTTTGTGCTTTTTTCCAAAATAGATGATAACAAACACATAATGTGAGAGAAATGTATATGAGAAAAATGTGGAATGTATCTTACTTTTTTTGTCCTAGGGATTGAACTCAGAACCTTGTATGTACCAGGGCAGTGCTGTGATGCTGAGATATCTCCCTGGCTCTGGAATGCAACTTTATTTAGGAAAATTTCTTGTTACACAAAAGTGGAAAAAGTGGGCTTGGGAGATAGCTCAGTAATATAAGCAGTTGCCTGACAAACTCAGGGTCCTGAGTTCAATCCCTGGTACTGCAAAAAAAAAAAATAAAATAAATTTGAATTATTATCAATGTAGAAGTGAAAGGGCATTTGATGAAGGACAATCAATTATAAGGAAAAATTCATCAACTAGAAATCAATAAATTCCATAAAGTATAAATTCTAATTCTGTACAGAGAGCAAAATTTATAAAGAGAGTTGGTATAAGCTCTTCATTTTTAAAATTATCAACAAGTAAAATGAGATTAAAATACTATTAAGCAAAACAGAGGAGAAAAGGTAGATGTGCTGGATGAAGCAATTTTGATTTGGTTTTATAGTCATAGAACCAACAGATGGAAGGACACATTGAAAATCATTTAAGCTCCAAGATCAGCCCCACGGGATGGCTGTGTGGCCTCAGCGTAAGTATCTCCAGTGACAGAAGGCTCATCATATCTAAAAGCTTTCATAGTTGCTTCCTAAGGCTTTGGCACTCACTAAATCTGTCTTAATTTGCATCCATTAAATTTCTCCTATTTTATTTGTAATACACATTCCAACCCAAAAGAGTTGGAGCAGCTTTCCACATATTCCATGAGAGACTTTCTATCTGCCATCATCCTATCCTTTTCAATGCAATATGTGCTATTCTTCTAGCAAAATGCATTGTACTGTTTTATTAGGTATTATAAGGTTTTCTGTAGGTAAGTTTAACTATACTAAAATTAAGGAATGGCCTGCCGCAGTGTTGCTTAAGCCTGTCATGTGACACAAAGGTGGTCTATAATAAATGTTCAGTGAAAAGCCTGCTATATACAGTGGGTGGAGTACCACTGTAGATTCTTTTATTAACCAACTCATCAGAAGATATATCAATTTGGGGCCAATTAAGACAGAGAAAATACATGGTAATTAGAGTGGGAAGTCTAATTGAGAAGTTTAATTTAAAAATTATGAACTATACTAGGCAATTGGAGCCATAAGACACTGACAAGTAATAATAGAACTCAAAGAAGATAGAAGCACTTGTTCAGAGTAGCCATCAAATCTATGGCTATGACAGTACCTGAGGAAGAGCCTAGACTCCCCTTGAAGGACTGTGTGTGGGCCTTGGAAGATGCTGGGGAAGACACCCTGGTGCCATGTTGAGAATGAGCAAGAAATCTTGGCCTGGACTTCTGAGAAGTGTGATCTGCAGGAGATGCTCTATTTAGGACAATGAAACACCCTAAGAGTGGAGGGCACATTAGAAGGAGCTGCTGGCTTTTCATTGCTGCTGATGAAACTTCACTGCACCATCTGGTGAAGAAGAGCCTGGTACTGAGGCATGGCTTCCGTGAGAGGTAAAGGTTCAGTCAGTGGCTGTGGGAGGGAGAGAAAGAAGACAGCCTTTTATATCATCTCTCTAGAAATCTGTGTTGATAACCCTTTGGCAAGTGACAAAGGAGAAATATATAAAGGGCTCAGATTCATACCGACAGAGAAAACATGAAGGGTGAATGTGTGACTGAGATACAATAAACTGACAAATGAAACAGTTGACAAATATACCTGTCATTGTGAGTTGTGTTCAACTCACTAATTAAAAGGTAGTCATTCCAGTACTATGAAGTGTAACCAGATATCCAATGAATTTTTTTACATGCTAAAGCATTTCCTCATTTAAATCACTTGCTCCAGTTCCTTTAGAAGAGCTGTATTTTCACTGGAAAAATAATTTGAAACATTTGCTACTCCTAAGCCTGCGTCTCTCTGTCACTACTTTAGAGCCCTTAAAGATTGTTCCTATGTCTCTTCCACTAAGGAATCCAAATGACTCGTGGTCATAGACACCCATAAACCTCACTGGGATTCACGTCATGCTGTACAAAGAGTGGTTTACACAGGCTGAGAAATTCTGTATCGATGTGCATATGGTTGTGTCTACACTACTTTGACATCATGCCTGTCTTCTCACCACATGCTTCTGCTTAGGAAAGTGATAAGTAGTGTTTACAAGCTCTTAATAAAATGTCCTCTATGCTTTTTCTCCACATCTGGCTTCAACTTCACTAAGACAAATGTTTTACGATTAGTCACAAATTGATCTAGTACGCAGATTATTTAAATTTTTCTCTTATGTTTATCCTTACTCCCAATCAACATAAAAGTGGCATTTGCTTTTGTAGAGAGTGTTGAGACAGGGTCTTTCTGTACAGTTCAGGATGGCCTTAAATTCACTATTAGCCAAGGTTATCCTCAAGCTTGTAGCAATTCTCCTGCTTCAACCTCCCAAGTGCTAAGTTTATAGGTGCATGCCCCCACACATGGTTTTGGCATTTGTTTTAATTCTCTTCCACTTTGTGATGCCTTTTAAATAAGATTTTCTTTATTCCAGACAGCAAATATCATACTCATATAACAGTTGTGATGAAAAGGATTTTCTGGCTTCAAGGTGTGTACAAATGATATTTCTTCAATAGCATACTTAACAAATAGCACATATAAAAATATCTGCATTTTCTTCTAAATCATATGTTTTCGAAGAAGACCTCAGATGATTGCATAGATTACCTTACTATTCTTCATTGTAGACAGTTTGATATGTGTGTATGTTTTCATCTGCACTCTAGGAACAGTTCCTAACATTTGAAAAATGACAATCAAATTGATACTTTGGGAAAACCTTGTAGTTTACATTGCAAAGACACCTATAGGTGTTTTGAGAATGGGCTGTTTCCTTTTGAGGCAGATATAGGGCTAGTATTACTTGTTTGTGGATCTTTCTGGCCATCCATTTATCAGTCTACCTACCTTTTATTTTTCTTCTTACCTTGTCTATTATACCATTCATGTTGTTGTAAAGATTTTTCAAAGGTGCAATGACTAACTCTGATAAAAAGGAAATTAGCTAACAATACTATAAAGGACTTTATTTTAGCCATGTGTTAAGTAATATAGGATCATTATTATAATATTTTACCATCATACTTAATAGTGAAAGTTTCTCATATCATTTTTATAAGAACATCATCAAAATGGCTCTCAAAATATTCAGACAAGCAGAGTTCTAAAATATTCTCCATAACTTGCACCCCTGATTTACATGTTGTCTTTGACTATACCTCTAAAATCTGTAATACAGATTTGTTGCAATTCCAATCAAAATTCTATACCATACAACAACATTGTTGAATTCCTGTTACTTTGGTTAGTAAAATTTTGTATAATTTCCAATGTTTTTTAAATTGCTATTTTGTATTCTTTAAAAAGTAAAAAAAAAAACCCAAAAAACAAAAAACTCTAATAGTATACCTCACAGAATTAGAGAAAACAATCCTAAAATTCATTTGGAATCATAAGAGACCTAGAGTAGCAAAGATAATTCCAGTTAAGGCAAGACACAGGGCACCACAATTACCAACTTGAAATTATACTATAAAGCTAGTATAATTAAAAACAACATGGTACTAACAAAACAAAAGAACAACAAAACAATAAACTTGAGGATTAATGGAATAGATCAGAAGATGCAAAAACAACTTCGGACATATTCACTCAACTTATCTTGACAAAAGGTGCCATGCATATTCAATGGCAGAAGAATAGTTTTTTAAATAAAATATGCTGGAAGAAATTGGCTTTACACATGCCAAAGATCACAAGTAAATCTATTTCTTTCACCATGTACTAAACTAAATTTGCAATGAATTAAAGATATAAATATTAAAAGAGAAACATTAAATCTTCTGGGATACAGGATAGGTGAAACTCTTGAAGACACTGGTATAGGCAGACTATAAATGAGACTCGGTTTGCACAGGAACGGTCACCAAGAATCAAGAACTGGGATGATCTCATTTTATTTAAAAGCTTTTTCACAGAAACAGAAACCATCAACAATTTTAGAAGACAATCTACTGTTTAGGAATAAGTTTTTTGCCAACTGTTCCACAGACAAAGGTTTACTATTGAGAACATATGAAGAACTCAAAGAAAAATCCAGACCTTTCAAATTTAGATAAGTATTTAAAAAATGAGGAACTGTTGAATACACACTTCACAGTGAAGAAATACAAAGAGAAAGAATGACTATTGTAAAGATATCAACCACCAACAAATTTTGGAATGGCTGTGGGGGGAAAGAAGAAAAAAAACACCTTTCTTCAGTTGGTGGAAGTACAGGCTGGTTTAACCACTGTGGAAATCAATGTGGAGATTTCTCAAAAACTAAAATGAAAGGTCCAATTTGACCCAGTCATTTCCCTTTTGGGTATTTTCCTGAAGAATTAAAAACATCATGCCACACTCATATATATGCATTTATATTTACAGCAGCACAGTTTGTAAGAGCATAATCTTGGAAACAGTCCAAATGCCCATCAACTGAGAAATGGAGTTTCTACTATCATGCCACAAAGAAGAATATAATCTGGTGACTTTCCTAGATAAATGGATGCAACTCTAGACCATAGTTATCAGTAAAATAAATTAGATTCATATATACCAACATTATATTGTCTCCCTTGTGTGAGAAGCTGAAAGACTAAATAAGAAATTACTAATGCATATTCATTCTGGAAATAATTTCAAGATAGCCTTCTAAATTTTTTTCTTCCTTTTTAAAGTTGTTTTATTGATTTCAAGTCTTTTGGGTTTTCATAAAGAATTGTCATCTTCCAGTGTTTAACCTTAAAATGTTTCTTGATTCTTTTGCGGAACCCAGAATTGAGCTCAGGCCCTTGTGCTTGTGAGGACAATGCTTATTCTACTGAGCCATCTCCCCAGTCCCTGAAATTTTTAATTTTTCTGTAATGCTTTCTAGTTTTCTGTATACAGCCCTTGTCAATTTTGTGGTAAGATATTTTACTATTTTATATATTTATGTTCTTGTAACCAATGTGTTTTATTTTCATTTGTTATGATTAAGTAGACATATCTGCTTTTCAATAATTACTTTTTTAAACAGGACAATAGAATAACACCCTGCAGTTAGGTTATGTTGTGCAGCAAGGTGTAAGGACTTTTAAGGTACCTGATGAGTTGACTTTAATGAAAGGGGATATTGGCTTGGGAGGCTGGCAATAAAATTAGGCAATCATTAAAACAGCTTCTAAGTGACCAGGGAGGTGGTAGCTCAGCTCTCCAACACTTGGGTAACATAGGGATGGTGCTGGACTCAATCCGCAACATGGGGAGAAAAGGAGGACAGGCAGGTCCAGAGGACAACAGAGATCAGAGACTTTGGAGCAACTCAATGAAGTAGAAATAGTTGTATGTTCACCCGTAAAAAGTAGATTTTTCTACAAACTTCCTAATCTGAGACACTCAGGGAATCAAACTATGCCACAAATAAATGATCTGAGAAAAGGATGCTATACAACACGGGAGAGTGTATCCACTATGACTCTTCAATTTCAGCTTTCTGAGACCCTGCATAGAGGACTCAGGATTCTAATAAGAGGCGATTCTTCTTCCAGTGAATGTGTTTGGCAAGTTTGTCAAAAGATAAGGTAAGTGAGTGTATGTAGAGTTGTTTTTGCACTTTCTAATCTAAAAAATAACATCACAAATAAATACATAGGTGAACTACAATGAAAATAAAAACAAAACAATCTTTGTTTCAACTGTCCTAATGAAGGAAATCTATACACAGGACTTGTGCATACATATTCCATTTATAAGTATTGCTTATATTGACACCATGTATGT
The DNA here is from genome assembly GCA_004027165.1 of Ctenomys sociabilis. NCBI lineage: Eukaryota > Metazoa > Chordata > Mammalia > Rodentia > Ctenomyidae > Ctenomys > Ctenomys sociabilis. Next base: position 31,078 of record PVKA01011275.1, read on the forward strand.
TTTATTTTCCTAAACTCAAAAGATGTACTACATAATTCTCTATTTTGAACTTGAAACATTTCATTGGGAAGTTTTTCCTTTTTCTGTGGCTTATAGTTCCTATGTGGGTCAACTTGTGTTCCAGTAACTAAAAGTAACATTAATGGATAATTGGTAAAACAATTGTCCAGGGTCACATTTTGCTTAGTTTGAGAAATAGGACAAATGAGCCTTTGTACAATATCATTCAGTTTATTATTGCATGAAGGAATAATTAATGGCCGCTTCTACTCTTAAGGCTTCAACTATAGTGTGTCCTGAGGGCATGGAACCAGCCACTGGTGAACTTGAACAACAAGGACCAGCAGACAAAGTTGAGGACAATCTTTTAAAACAGGGGACTTTGGCCTTTCTATGAGCTCAATAAAGTCAACAAAAACCAAGTGGAGACTCACACTGAACTGGGAAGGAAAACCCCACCACCACTTCAGGAGTAAGGTGCTGGTTTTGCGGGCCTTGGTAGGGAAAAGTACTGATATCACAGGCATATCCAATAGTTTGGCATGCTTAAGATGAGCTGAGCAGAGAATAATTGTTTGTGGATGCATATAAAGTAAGAGATAATATACAGAAGTAACAAAATGTATTTTAAAGCTGTTATAATACTTTAAAGACCTGGTGGCCAAGTTCCAGGTTTATGTTCTAGATTGAAAGTATGGTATGTCTTCATATCTACTGAGGTACATATTTTTATATCATATTTTGAAGGTTTGTTTGACAAATACTGCCTGAAGTTATAGCAACCATAAAATACTATAAACTGTTCATCAATAGTCATGTATTCAAACAGTGTGCAAATTGTTTGACACTTAGAAACAAATTTCTTAAGCATTTAATTTGTAGAAGATTATCAATTCTTTTCCTTCATAGGTGGTTTTATCATCAAATCTCAGTAGTTTTTAAGAAAACCAAATTTCCCCAGTGTTACTATTATTCTAAAACTTCAAACCCACACTCGCACTTCTCCATAAGTCTTTTACATTTTTGCAAGTATTATGAGAAAGCCATGTTCAATACAGTTGACCCATGAACACTTTCAGTTTGGATAGTGAGGTGTCATAATAAACAACTATCAATGCATATAGAATGTTTTCCTTGCATTTTATCATTATTTTATTCCATAACATCTTCCATCATATCCTCCATTGAAAATAGTTTCCAACATCAATAGGATTACACCCTGTCATAACTAGTTATATTTTTAGATGTGGTTCTATAATTGGATTGTTCAGGCATGTGTGATGATTTTGTGGCCTTCTCACTAGTCAAATACACTCAATATTCATTTCCTTCTTCTCCTGAGTTAAGGGGATCCTTATTCTCTGTATCTGCATTGGTGGATTCTTGGTCCATTTCACTGTCACAGGAATTTTAGCTCAAATGATCAAGTTAAAATCATCATTGTCATTAATGCTGTATGAGTCACCTGATGACTCACTTTCACCCTTCTCCAAAACTTGGAAATCTTATTTTTCACATACCATTGAACTGAATTGGGCTACTTTTACCAGAAAAATAAAAATACAACAAATTTAAAGAAACATCCTAAAATAAAGTAACCAATAAGCATTTCATGGGTAAAACTCACCTGTTGTTACTTTAGAGCTTCTATACACACCTTGCTCTTAGTTTGATAAGTGGGTGAATACACAGGTGGGTTCTTGTTTTACTGAGGTGCAGCTTCTGTGAGCTACACTTGGCTTCAATTATAGTAAGGTATGTATTTATACTGCAAATGTATGTTAGAGGTGTATTTCATACCCTGGGATGCTCAAGATATGTGCACAAAAATGTTACATGGAACATATGTGGGTAAATTATTTTTTATTTTAAAGAGAGTAAAGAAATAAACATTCAAAATGATACAGAATTTTAAAAATGAAATGATAGGAATTCAGCAATGGTTGTTGTATTGTGTATTGTCATCTTCAAAGTAGTTATTCTGATTACCAGATATGTGTAAAATTAATTAAAAAATGCTACTTTCAATAAACCAACAGAAATTATCAGTATACTATCTTAGTATATATATATATATATATATATATATATATATATATATATATATATATTTCCATTCTTCTTTTCTCTTTTTTCCATTTCTCCTTTCTCTCATCCCAGTTAAAATGGTAAGAAGCTGCTCAAAAAGGTAGAAATATTGATTTGCGATTCTTGCCTTTGTGCACACACCTTGCCATTTATTGCACCAAGTGAATGAACACAAAGATTACTTCCTCCACACAAAGCTACTGAGATGCATAGCCAACTACTATTATGCTTAAATATATAATTGCATTAGAAAAGTATAGAATGACTATATTTTACACAGCCTGATTCTCCAAGCTAACATTCAGACCTCTATTCATGAGAACACCAACAAACGATAATTTCAAAATTTTAACCCAACAAAACATTCAAAATGGTTTTGTATTAGTAAAAGGTGAAAGATTTATGTGATCTGAAGAGAAACCAGAGTATATGTTTTTGTATTAGTCACTCTTCATTATTAGAACAAAGTAAGCAGTATGTATCGCCTAAAAGAGGAGTTTAGTTTCACTCACATTTTACTGCATTCAGTTCAAGGTGCCCATCTGCAATATAGAAACAGCATGTTGGAAGGCCCAGGAAGAGGACAGCTTCTCAGATCCCAGCTTCTAGGGTAGAAAGAGGAGGGAGGGGACAGGCATGAGAATATACCCTACAGGTCATTCCCCAGTGACTCCCCTCCTCCAAATGTGAGCCTCGAGGGAAACATTCTGGGTCTACATCATCACAGTTATACTATTCAAGATTTTTCATCAAAAATGTATATTGTCTCTCAACCAAGATCCAACTCTCAGCCAGTTCTTTAAGAAAATATTTAACTGGACTCAGCTTACCCTAACCCACTTATTTTTAGGTATGTGTTTAACCTAATCAAATTTTCACTTCTAACCTCGAGAACTCAGAATGTTTTTTGCATGTACTTTATTTTACTTAGCATACAACCAAATGGGAAAGAATAATTTCCATCATCTGAATTTTGTGCATGATTACAATACAGCAGAAATAATGAAGGGCAGAATAGGAAATGCTGTTTTGAAATACATTTTTAACTAAAATATTTATGTTTCAGGGGCCCCCTTTTAAAAATATACCACATTATATTGGATATTACTCATGAAAAGTACAATTCATACAAAAATATTCCCTATAATTTGATTTAAATATCTCAAATATAATTGTGTTCTAGTTATTTTTATTGTTAAATGAAATTAATTTCTTTTTAATTTGTGCATTCATATTTTCTAGTTCAGGTCTTTTAAGTCTTTCATCTTTATCATTTGTGCATTTTTATTAATTGTGTAGTTTAATTTCTCAAAAATTTTTTGAATTGTGTGCAACTTGGTAATTTTGTACAATTATATGTTGAATTCTAATGTTTAAATTGAAGTAGCAGTAATGACTATTTTAAAAACAAAAAGCCTGAACTAGTAAAAATAATGCTCATATTAATTGGTTCCTTTTGCCAGTGACATCCTGTAAGTTCAAAGATTTCTAAGAATTTAGGACAAAAAAACTTAAGTAACAGCTAATTTTCTCTTCATATTTAATATTTTAAAAATACCTACATTTTGACGAGTATAGCAGAACTTGTAATTATGGAATTTTGATTCCTATTCAAATCAATTCATTATTACCAAATTTATTTTTGTTTTCACTGCTTTTATATAATGTTTGCAGTAGTTTTTCCATTTGCCATAGTCAGGGTTTACAAAGGAGAAGACTTAATGCAGGAGACATATTTGTAAAGGATTATTTTGTAATATTCACCCAAGGAGTCAAATGCAAGTGTTCAGGAGATCTGTCTACACACGAGAGACCCAAGGCCTCCAGCTGAGAGCTGGATCCCACAGCAGTGTCTTGCACAGAGAGCCTGGAGACCTAGAGTCCACCACAATGCCTCATGCAGGTCTGTATCATGGATCAGCACTGAGAAGGCTCAAAGCTCAGCGGTGGGAGCTAGAAAGCCTGTACCATGGGATGAAGGATCAGTGCCAGCAGGCTAGGGGATCTATCTGGAGCCAGGAAGTGACAAAATGAGGATCAAAGTGCCTCCCAAAAGAACTGGAGCCGCTGTTCACAATAGTGAGGAGCTGAGATCCTGGAAAAGTAAGAAGATGCTCTTTTCTAGGAGGACCAACAGCGTGCCCCCTTCCACCTAGTCCTTCTTCTATGTTCCTGGCTGCAGCCCTAAGGTGGGCCCAGACTCACAACCACACTGATTCAGTTCAGCTTGGTGTTAAAAGTTGACCACCTGTTAATCCACTACACTCTGATATTTGTTTCATTTCAACACTTCTTCATTCTTTTTCTTTCTCAGCTGCTTTTAAAGTTTATTGAAAGTCATCCGTTTCTGTGGCTTCAACAATTTCTAATACTTGTGCTTATTTCTAGAAGTTCACTCTGGCTGTTAAATTGCATTATGTTGGTCTAAGACAGATAATTTTTCTTGGATGACACTAAATAAGATTCACCCAGACATCTTTGTTTATTTTTTCAGCTGTTCTTTCATAATAATTTTAATAAAAATTGTGAAACAGTTCCAGTCCAAGGAGGCAGCTGACCCAAGGAGGGAGGAACAGCATGCCAAAAGTGCTTTTGTAGTCTCTCAGGTGGGTGTTATCGCCAGGAAGGGCTTTCTTTTCAGTCAAAATGATGGTGATAAAGTAGGAGCGCTGTGCTGTGACCTCCCTTGGGTAACGCTTCATGACATATGGAAAATGTTTCCTGGCTTATGAAAACTAATATCAGGACAGAATTTACTAAAAGAATTGGGTCACTCAGTGAGCCAAGCATTAACACAATTCTTAAATATGGTGGTTTTTAAGTCATAAATGTCTGCTCAGGGAAGAAAAATAAGTACCTAATGTTTAAAAAGTTTTAAAACTTTGTAGGGAAAATAGAGATATAACATAACCGATAGGTTTTTTTTTGATGATTTTTAAAAAGTATATTATTCTATTTTCCTCAAAAATTGATACATGACTTGATATAAAAATAAATGTGATATTCTGCAGTTTTTATGTTTTTTGTACATTAAATGAAAGCATTCATTTTATTTGTAGCTAAATTACATAGTATGATTTTAAAATTATATGATTTAATTCAGTTTTTCTATTAGGTCAAATATATGATTCATTCTAAATATGATATATGATTTCAAATGAATGAAAAAGATAGCATATCTAAGTTGGTACTTGCTGAGACATTGTTGTGATTGAAGTCTGGCTAATTAACAAAATATCAGACAAAGCATAATTCTAGAAATTATATGTTGCAAGTTCATAAGTTTAAGATAAAGGGAGGCTGAAGAGATAGCACCTGCCTGGCAAGCTCAAAACCCTGAGTTTCATCCATATATATATATGGATTATATATATGGATATAATCCATATATATATCCATGTATATAATCCATATATATATCCATGTATATAATCCATATATATCATATATATATATACATATTATATATATATATATATATATATATATATAGTATGTATATATATGTCATTGATCAGATAAGTTATTTCTCCATTTAAAAAATTTGATATATGGAAATGTGTTGAGGGACTAAGCTAATCTGAAGCTTATTTTATAGACTTTATAACTCACTCAATGGATCACTCATTGTCACTGCCTTTAACAATTTCCTGCAGAATGTTCAAAAATATTAATCTCAAATTCATAGTCTCCTGAAATGACAACCCCAAATACTGAGTAATCTACTAAATTACCCTACTGAGGATAATTTTACAGTAACAATGTGGACAAAGCTCATTAGGCAGCTTTCTCTTGTTGTGTTAATATACCTGTGCTAATCAACCTGAGCAGAAAGAGGTTAATATCAGCTCATGACTTCAGAGGTCTGAGCTCTGCTTAGCAGGCTCCATTGGTTTGCAACCTGTGACTAGGCAGAACATCACGATAGGGAGCAAAGCTGTTCACCTCCTAGTGGCTCGGATGCAAAGAGAGAGAAAGAGTCCTGAGGCTCAATGTCCCCTTGAAGGCACTGAGAGACCTAATTTCCTTCGATTAAGCTCCACCTCCTGAGAGCATTACTACCTCTCCTTCACATCATCAATTGGGATTGAGCCCTCAACACACAGGTCTATGGAACATTTGAATCCAAGTTATTGCAAGCTACGACTTAATATTAAACAAAGCATCTTTTTCTCTTTTTACTTCACTTTTCTACTACTTCTAGTTTAATTTTGTTTTCTCAGAAAATAAGCCTAACTAGCATGAGCACTGAAAGCATTTTGTAAATTAATCACTATTGTTCAAACCACGGGCTTCTGTTCTTTCTTAGTAGGTTTTTCCACACGATGAAAATGTATTTTTCTGAGACAACTAAGTTCCCCAGATGGTACACGTGTCACTAAAATCGTTAGTGAACAGGGATACAAGCGGTCTGAGTGAACAAAGCAGCATAGCACCAAAGGAGTAGTGTACCAAGTGAATATCTCAGGTTGTACAAAAAGCATAGGCGACGTCACCAAAAAAGCTGGTTTCAAATCCGAGAATCATTTCTACTGCTCTAGTAGTGTGTAATCTTGGGCTGAGACTGGAGCAACTCAATTCAGGCAAATTTAGTATCTGACTTCAACAGTACTTGTTATGCCAGCTTTTGTGTGCAATTACTAAAATTAAAGCTCAAAAATTAGTCACCTCAACTTCATTTTCATAAACCTTGTTTTTCGCTTGCACACATACACAAACACACACACACACACACTCACGCACGCATGCACGCACACACGCATGCACACACACCCTGATGGGCACAATTATTCCTTTCCTTTCTCTTTAGGCTCCCATAAGTTATTGCAACTTTGAACATTGCCTTCTTCTCATCTGTACTTAGGCACCTTTTAAATTACCACTAATATGTTAGGTCTTTCTTCAGAGGGGCAAGTTGATATACTGATAAGTAGGTGATATAATTGTTGTTTCTTCCTACTAAGCAAGATTATTGTTCCTGTATAAAGCAATTTCTACTTTCTCTGACAGTATGTTATTAAGGAAATGGTACAAAGTAATAAAATGTAGAGCCCATCATTCTGTTGCTCTGTGACCTTAGTTATGGTACACAGTCACTCTGCAGTAAGTAACCTCTGCATACGAGCAAGTACATAGGAGCTACTTATGTAATTGAACTACTGCAGAAATACAAGAGAGCAGTGTGGCTCACACTAGGGGGAAGAATAGTCATATACATATGTAGTATTTTAGGGAAGGGTCTACAGGGTGTTCAAGGTCTCACTACTAGATCTGACTCACAGTGATCTGCCTGTTTACAGCCTCCTAAGAGCTGGGATTACACCATGTGCATGCACCACCATGCCAAGTCTCAATTGGGGTCTCCATGCTCCCTGGGGACAGAGCTGTCACAGCAGGAGATGGAACCCCCAGCCCCTCCACCTGCTTGCGTGCACTTTAATCTGCTGAGCTATTTGGCTGGCCCAAGTATGGATATTTCTATTTCTATTTATTGTAGAACGGACTCTTGTAACATAAAATCAATTAAGTTCATTGTTTGAAACTGAAAAAATTAAAAAATCACTGAAAACTTACACAATACAATTGTTTAAATTATTATATTTGATCAGTATATAAAATTATACTTTCAAATTGCCTGAAGTATTCATACAATTGTCTCAATTTTTGTATTTATTTCATTTGGGTCATTAAACAAACCATAATGACTTTCCTTTTCTGTCTGAATAATTTAATTTATATTGCATTAGATTATTTTCTTAATCAAGTCTGTGACTACCTTTTACTTTGAAACAGGGCCACACACATTAACCCTATTTACTGTATGACTAACATGGTATAAAACAGTTTCACTCTAAAGACTAATAATCTATTAATTTATTTTCCATGTCAGTGTGAGTTCTCCTGAACTAAAAACACTAGAAAACAAATACCAAAAGAACTCGTATGCAACTCATAAGCAACTAAATATATTTAATATCATAAAAGACATACTTTTGAGGAAAATCTTTCCATTTTTTCCTTCCTTCCAAAATGTCAGTATTTTAACTGTTGCATCTTCTAGTTTGGTTATTGTTTGTTGTTATTGTTGGTATTTTATGTGAGACTCTGCTACATTGGTCATTCTCAATGAGGGCAATGTTTTATAATAAGGTTTGACCCACATGTTGCGTCCTTGCATCTGAATATGCATCAGTATTCTAGATAATTCTTGGGTGTCAAGTACAGTTTATGGGAGTAAGAGTACCTTACTACAAATAGCTGCTATGGGTATGTGGTATAAAACTTCTCATAGTGTTAATATTATATGTGTTAAGGAAATATAGATAAAGAACAATGATACTTTCTTAAGAGAGACAATATGATATGCTAACTGATGACAGATTTCATGTCTTCAGCTTATTTTTCTAAAATTAGGTACCTTAAAGAATATGATTCCACCCATTAAGTTGTGTTAATATTTTGACAGAAATCTATTTGTCTATGTTTGATTTGCATGTCTTTAAATTCATGTTTGTGCTGCTCTTGCAATCAAATAAAACAAAACACAGAGTAACAATTTTAAATGGAAATAATTCATAAAAGTAGAAATTATGGCTTGCACAGCAATAGTTTCAAACACAAAGGAATTGGGGCACCAAACCCATAGCCCACACCTTCCAGTTGTCCACAAATGAGCAGGACCCTGAGCAAGCTCAGTCTGAGAGGCTGAGAAGCGTTCCACACAGTGTGTTCCATGTAATTAAAATGTTACTTTGGATTAATACAGCTCACTTTCTGTAGACTCAAGATGATATGTGAACATACTGTTTTCTTTCTCCTCTGTCTTAGGATTTCAAGAAGTTGGGTGTCTCTAATAAGCAAGAAATTTAAACAAAAATTGACACATTTTTAAAATGCAGAAATAGGAGCAGAGGTATGTGATATTAGTTTTTAAAATCAGACAGCAAATCAATAAGAAAAGTAGAAGTAAAATGCTTATTCCTTGTCTTGTTTATACTATTTCACTGAAATCTTTCTGTTTATTTTATCTTACAATGTAGAACACAAAAAGAGATTGATTTTAAAGTAATTGTTATATATCATGCTAGAAAAGCTAGAATATCTGAAGGAAAGTTCAGAGAAATAAACATTCTTTTACATCATTTAAATATTAGAGTTAGAAAATGATTTAAATTTACTGTTAGGACAGCTCCAGGACCACACACAGTCTGCCACACATTACACATAGCAGATTGTTAATCAATGCATTCAGAATAAATATATACATGAATGGGTCTAGTAATAAAAATGATATTTACATAAAATAAAATAAATCATCATGTGGAAAATAACTCATTTATTTGTTGTGTACCTATCGCGGGCAATAAATTAGTTGCTCAGAATACCAGACATATTTTAATGAAATTAGAATCATGCTGGGGATGCACACAAATAAAAAGCCAATCTGTTCACAGGAAACAGCTAATGTAGTATGAGCTGTGTCTGAAGACTTTCCTGGTCCTTTGCCCAAACCACTTTCTTCTAGCATTTGTAGAAGCACCTACCTCACAGCACTAAATCCATTCCCATTTTCTTACAGAAACACTGGACAAATGTCTGATCACTCAGCTTTATGAAAATAGGAAAAAGTGATTTTGCCACTATTCTAAAGGAAATTCTTAGTTAGTTAGAGACAAGGTCTCAATATGCAGTTCAGGTTGACCTTAAACTCACATTGTAGTCAAGGCTAGCCTCAAATTTGTAGATCATCCTGCCTTGGCCTCTCAAGTTCTAGGATTACAGGCATGCATCACCAAGCCTGACTGAATTTATATTTTAAAAATTATTTCCAAATATGTTGTATTCTGACCAACTTATAAAAAATTCCTAAATATGGCCTGGATTCTTCTGTGTGTGTGTGTGTGTGTGTGTGTGTGTGTGTGACTGGGGATTGAACTCAGACCCTTGCGCTTGTCAGACAAATGCTTATTCTACTGAGCTCTGCGCCCCTGGGACCTTATTGACTTCTGGTATTCCTCATTTTATGTGCTGTCTAACACAAATAATAGATTCTTATGAAATGAATACTGATGGAATAAAATCAATCAGACATACTTTTATCAATTTGCTTTTGTTTTTTGTAGATTGTTTTTTACAAGGTGGTCTCATGTTTACAATTTTAATGTTCAGGTTAGTAAATTTTATCTTTAGAACTTTTTTCCTTTTATTATTGACGAGGTTAGTATGTTCTCTCAAGTTATACTACCTTAGAACTCTTTCTTTTATTATTGACGAGGTTAATATGTTCTCTCAAGTTATACTACCTAAACTAAATAAGGTCCGCTGGCAACCATTCCAGCCCAACCACCAGGAGATTAAAACAATTAGTTCAACAGGACATTATAAACTTTGAGCCACTTTCACAGCAATGTAAGCATTGTTGAGTTTATTTCCTCTATCAATGATTATAAAGTATTTTCATAGAATATTGGTCAAAACTGAAGGCATTTTTGTCTTTCCTGGTTCCTCTTAACAAAATTAAGCAAAACCATTAATTGGATTTCAAATGAATGATTTTTGTACATTTAAATAAAAGGTCTGAATCAATCTTAAATTGTCTAGCTAAACTACAAACTTTATGTGATTCATCAGAGATTATTTATATCCTTCCTTGATTGTAACTGTTATGAAAATTGTATTTTAAGAATAATTTGATACATGAAGTGACAAAGATCAGATTATCATGCACATAGCATCTTAAATGGATTCAAAAGAAATGATTTTTTTGTCAAAATAAAATTTTCATACTTGGCTTGATGTAAGTATCAAATTTCACATTCAAAACTTCACACTCTTTCTTAATTTACCTGTAAACAAAGTAGTATAAGTAAAACATGATAGTCCATTCTATTAATGTGAAATAGGCCACAAAAGAATTGTAAGACATTCCTCTTTACAGTTCTCTCTTCCTTTTTTTCCAAAAGCCTACAATGATGCTCTTGGATACAGTCAACATTTTGTTTTGATGGTGGTGGGCAGAATTAATAGCAGCAACCAGGAGGCCCCTTGGAAGAGGTCACACATTTGCTCTGATCATGCTGGGCTCAGAAAAGCGATGAACCCAAGTTGGAAGGAGCATTCTCATCACTAGGTCTGAGTAGGCTAGGCCCAGTATAACTGTTGGGTGGAATGTGTTGAAGGAAGTCTAGGGGAATTAGAGTGATATGAAGAGTAGGCTTTTATGTTTTGGCTTAACTCACTTAGGAACTACCCAGGCGTTTGATGGAGCACACTTCTGGGGGAGGCATGGAGATAGAAACTTGTGGGTCTACATCCGGTCTTATTCCTTTCTCTCTGGCCCTTCTCTCTTGCTCTGCTTTCCCAGCCACTATGAGCTAAACAGCAGCTTTGATCCACTGTGCCTTTCTACCACAAAATTCCTGCCTTAAATCCAGCTGGACATTGAGTAGATCCTCAGGAACTGAGTCATTTTAATCTCCTACCCCTTTTTAAATTTTGGATGTCTGATATTGAGTCAAGCAATGCGAAAGGTTAATAATATAGGAGAAAAGGGATTAATGGCAGTAACAAGAAGGAGACTTTACAAATAGCTATCATGTATTTTTTTCTTTTTTCTGTTCCTGGGAGGCAGAGATTTAAGTCGCAGATAGGTACATGGATATTAAAAATGGTTTAAAATTCTTCTTAGAGACTTGAGAACAGTGATTGAATCCTGCTTAATGACTGGTTAATGGAAAATATTCTGGCATTTTAATTGTTATAGCAGTTCTATATATCACTTTTTTAACATTTGCTCCATATATACTTTATTAATATGCATATGTTACAGGATGGTCTATATTAACAAAAAGAAGTTCATGCCATAGATCAGGGAAATATAATCTGCTAAGGCAAGTGAATCAACTGATTCATGGAGTGATGCTAACAGCCCAGGAGCTCTTATCAATGGCCAAATATTACATATTGCAGAAGAGAGATGGAGAGAGCTACAGTTTTAGCTGAGAGTTGGAAAGATAGGTTCCATATTAGACACAAGACAATGATCAAAGATTAAGAAAGTTTCTACAACCAAATAAACTGTCAAGGGATATAGGTCAATAGATAAGGAAAAGATTCCAGGACACCAAGGGGCCCTAACAAGTATCTAAAATCATGTGTCAAATGACATTGTGCTACTGATTGTTAGTATGGTAATCCAATGTCAGCTCATTGAGTTAACAGGTAAAAAATGCCACGTAGTTACTCCACACAATGTTAGCACTTTAGCATCTCATGAGTTGTAGTAAATATTGTTTAAAATACTGCTTCTTTTTCTGACTGTTAAATGTAAGTGAAATTTTATAGGATCAAAAAGCCTTGAAATCATGCACTCATCTTACAGAATCCTGTATTTGTTTTTTGGTTCATAAATTTTATTCCTAGAAAAACAATTATCTGATCTGCTACTTAATTATTCATATTTGACATAAGATTAAAATGTACATGAATAAAACAAAAACATTTCCCCTTATGTATTTCATATTTTTGTATATTTCCACTCTATTTAAAATAAAATTAAGGTTTCCCTATAAGCATTTAAGATCTTGTAGTAGGACCACCTGTTTGGCAAGCACTATACTTTTTTTTTCTTATTCAGACAGGTTGCTGCTCATTAGATTCAATTTCTAAAATAGCACTGTGTAAAAGGTTGGTGCCACTTTTATATCTTACGTCTATTCATTGTGTATTATTACACTTGATGTGAAATTTATATACTCAATGGTTAGCTGGAGACCACAAAAAAAGAAAAAAAGAGAAAGCCTTAACAGGGCGATTTTTCAGGTGCATATTTTCCTCAGAAAGCAATATGGGGATAGATACAGGCATCTTCATGGGATTGCATTACGATGTAGTGACCCTGAAAATAGGGTCAGAAGGAGGTCTCCCTGCTAACTGGAAAACTAATCAATATAATTCAAAATAAGGACCAGAGCCCCAAGATCACATAACTTGTGTCCATTTCTGTTCCTCTCCACAATCAACACAGACAGCAGCCTCTGTCATCTTTGGTTGCTTTTTGCGTTCCCACTCAAAGTCCTGGCCTTAGGCAAGTGCCAACAAAAGGCAATATTATTGTTTTGATGTACAAAAATCAAGAAATTTTAGCTGAGTACCAAGTTTACATGCAATTTGTTTTAAATGAGATTCTTCCCTTTACAATAATATTTAATTTATTTTACCTAAAACAAAGTCTTGGAGAGAGATAACTATTGAATCTTGTAAAATAAATGCATGAACATAAATGTTTTATTCTACCAGGTAATAGTTTATGGCTCATTCCAAAGCCCAATTATTTAAATTGGTGGGAGGTTAGCAGTAACTTCTCTGTAGGCTGGCTAGTCTGCATTTGATTCCAATCAGGTACAGTTACTCCAAAGAAGAGCACCACAAAGGGTAAAAGGTCACTAGTGACTAATTTTCTGAAAGCTAGCAGCTTGTGTAAGTAATAGAACATTTATTGCCTTTCGAAGTTGTTTCTGCAGTGAGCTAGAAAATCCATAAGAATTCCCAGCCCCAGCCTTTATTAAGGCATAACCCTGGATTAGTTTAATGTCCAATTTAAAGCACTACTTGCCAATACTTCCTTAATTTTTTAAATAGGGCCATTTTCCACCCACTCATCAGATTATTAAAAAACAAGTGGTGAGCATTTTCCTTAATCATTTTCAATGAATCCTATTCTAATCTGAATTATGCATTTATTATTTTACATAGTACTGATCCTGATAAAATTATGAATACCAAGTAAAGCTCATATTTTCCTAAAAATCTCATTGAAGTGTGAAAGGTATGACTCAATCCATGTATTAATCCAGCTTCCTCCTCAAGAGGCCATGACTGTACTACTCTACAGTTATGAGATATTTTGAATCCATGGACTGCTTTCTTAGATATTTTAGCATACAATCATAATCTAAGAACAACTTTAAAATTTAAATTGTCTTTCAGCTAAAAACAATTTAAAAGTGTTTAGAAAACAATGAGTCTAATGTAGCATCAGAGAAGTGGAAAAGGAAGTGAGTTAGGATCATGTGGTGCTAACCAAACTGCACTGTTCACCTCTTCATCATTTACACAATCATCTTTCCTTCATCCTTAGAAAAAGACAGAAGTAGTGGCTTTATCAGGGATTAGGAAACTGTAATTCAAGATCTTATTAAATGCATGAAAATCCTAGAATGAAAATATTTGGTCAATTGTGCTGTAACTCAACTATCACAAATACTTCCTGTTTGATTCTACTCTGCTTTCCAGAGGCACACTGTGGGGCAGAAAGTCCTTCAAGATTTTTCATAATGCTTTATACATAATGTAAACTATCTCTTTAAAATTCAGAAACATTTCAAAATACCAACTTGTTCCACATTTAAACCAAATAAATTTCCTAATAAATAATTTAAAAGGCTATTTTAGTACAGACTCACAGAAAAAGGTTTCATAAAAGAGAGTTAAGAGCCAGCGAAATGTTCTGAGACTCTCTAGGCAATCCATCCCAACACATACCACCCTGCACCCCCCTGAAGCCCCTGCGTCCAAGCCTGCTGAGTGAGTGAGAAGTTTCGTGATTCTTCTGACACCCGAGCCCAGCCTGGTGAGTGTGTCGGAGAACTATCAGCTTCCTGGCATGATTCAGGTGGCCACTGCCATCTGGAGTCCTGCCCCTAAGACCTCCAAGCCAGCGAGACATTCTGTAACTCTCTAAGCAATCCACCCCAGGCTGTCATGTCCAGCAACTCCCTGGAACCCCTGCCCCAAAGCCCACTGAGCGAGTGAGAAGGTTTGTGACTCTTCCGTTACCTGATCCACCCGCACCTGGCCTGGTGAGTATGTGGGAAAGCTTCTGTACTCCCCGGTGCTCCTTGGACCAAGGACACAACACAGACTCACAGTTGTACCAGAAGGGCTGCAGCAAAAAGGAACTGAACACAACAGCTAAATCCAGGAAAGGAATAGGTGGATAATCTCAAACTAAATAGACTGGCACCCGAATCTCATTATGTGCTAAGGTTGTAACCATAGCAAAGCTCTACACCAAAGGTCAGAGGTCAGTGTATACAAAATGACAAAGACAAGGAGCAAAATGCATTCTCAGGCCTCGAGCCCACCAATAAGTGCAGAATGCACTAGATCAGCTGAAATGAATGAATGAACAGAGGTGGAAGCAAAGGAAAAACAACAGAAAGGTATAGAGGAACTCAGACCAGAATTAATGCCTGAAATAAAAAAAGAAATGTTTGAATACATAGCATCTGAAGTAATGAATCAAAACCAGAAACGTATGGGGGAAACACAACTTATTCACGGAGAACAAGTGCACAGAACACTATTCCAGCTGAAACATAAATTAACAGCACTGCAAGCAAAGAAACAACAGCAGAAAGGTAAAGAGAAACAGCGCAGAAATAATTTCTGAAATAAAAAAGAATTTTTTGAAATCATAGCATCTAAAGTAGAGAATCAATTCCGGAAATATATAGAGGAAATCCGATTGTAAAAAAAAAAAACTCTGCAGTAAAAGAACTAATAGCTACCTCTAAAGAAGACACTGATTGAAAAAAAGAGGAGCTCAGAAATATGACAGACTCCTGGAATGAGCAATACAAGAAAGAAATAGATTGTATGAAACAAGAACAAAAGATATAGAAGAACTTCAAATCTCAATCACGAGTCTACAGAACCGTTTGAGTGAAAGCAAAGACAGAGTTTCAGATCTTGAAGATGCAGGTGCATCTAGTGAAAAGGTGAGAAAGGATCTCTTAAAAAAATGCAGATGAAGGAAAAAAATAAACCATCACCTGCAAGATGATGTGAAGATGAACAATGTGAGATTATTTGGCATCAGTGAGAATGCAAAAGTCAATACAAAGGATATAAAAAGAATATAGGAAGAATTAATAACAGAAAACTTCCCAAATATGAAGAAAAATTCCAACATTGAGATACCTGAAGCATACAGAATGCCAAATAACTTCAACCCAACTAAAAACACACTGAGACATATAATATACAAGATCAAAGAAATCCAACACAAAATATATACTGCAAGCTGCTAGAAAAAACAAGCCGATCATATTTAAAAGAAAACCCAGCAGCATTACAGCTGAATTCTCTACACAAATCAAAAAGGCAAGGAGAGCACGGAGCAGAGTTCAAGTCCTGTATGAAAACAAATTCCAGCCCAGACTACTATACCCTGCAAAACTCTGGTTCAAGTTTGATGAAGAAGTGAAATACTTCCATGACAAAGAACAAGTAAAGAATTTCATGAGGAGAAAGTCGTGCCTACACAGATAACTGAAAGATGTTCTAGAGAGAGACCACAATGATCAGAACTCCAGGAATGAGAACAGAATGAACCCAATAAACAGGGCAAACAATTAAACAAGGGACAGAAAGGAGTAAACAACATCAGATAAATAACATGACAACCATATAAGTCAATACATTTCAATTATAACCATCAGTGTAAATGGACTCAATTCACCAATTAAGAGAAATAGACTGGCACGGTGGATTAGAAAACAAAACCCAATAATATGCTGCATACAAGAAATACAATTAACTCAAAAAGACATTCATAGGCTTAAAATCAAAGGATGCAAACAATCCTACATGCTCCAGCACCTCAGTAAAAAGCAGGAGTAGCAATTCTGTTCTCAGATAGTCTCAACTTCAAACCAAGAAGAATCAAATGAAATAAAGAAGGCCAGCATATATTGGTCAGGGGAAAGATTCAAGAAGAAGAGGTAACACGCATAAACATCTGCGCCAAACACAGGAGCACCGAACTATGTAAGACAAATCTTAATGGACATGAAAAATCTAATATCCAAGACCACAATCTTAACAGGAGACCTTAACACCCCCTTATCTCAAAAAGATAGGTCAGCCAGGCAAAAAATTAGCAAAGAAGTAGAAGAACTGAACCAGAGCTTGGAGCAAATGGACCTACTGAACATATGCAAAGTGTTCCACACAAACACAGCTGAATACACAATTTTTTCAGCTGCACATGGGTAATTTTCTTAAATAGACCACATAATCGTCTGTAGGTCCTGCTTAAGTATATGTAATACAACAGAAATTATCCCATGCATACTATCCAACCACAATGCAATGAAACTGGAAATAAAGAACAAAAGAAACTAGAAAAATCTGCTAAATATATGGTAATTAAAGAACACCCTACTCAGCAATCAAGGGGTCACAGACGAAATTAAAAAGAAATTCAACAATATCTACAATTCAATGAAAATTCAACCACAAATTTCCAGAATTTATGTGATGTGGTGAAAGCAGTTCTCAGAGGGAAAATCATAGCTATGAACTCATATATTAGGAAAACAGAAGAGGAACAAATAAATACCCTCATGTTACACCTCCAACATCTAGAAAAAAGCAAACCAAACCTAAAGTGCAAAGATTGGAAGAAATCATAAAGATCAGACCACAAATTAATTCAAATGAGATGACTAAAAGAATCACCAAATCAAAAAGCTGGTTCTTTGACAGACTAAACAAAATCATTAAACCCCTCGCTAACCTCATCAAGAAGAGGAAAGAAAAAACTTCAAATACAAGCAATAAGGAATGAAAAAGGTGAAATTATCACAGATCCAGTGAAAATTTAGAACATTATCAATAGCTACTTCGAGAATCTTTATGCTCACAGAATAGAAGACACAGAAGAAATGGACAGATTCCTCAAAAGGTAAAAATTACCAAAACTCAATCAAGAAGATAAAATAACTCTCAATAAGGCAATAGCAGCCAAAGAGATATGAAACATAATAAAAAGCCTGGTAACAAAGAAAAATCCAGGTCCTGATGGATTCACAGCTGAATTCTACAAGAAATTTATGCAAGATATAATCCCTAACTTCCCCAAACTCTTCAATGAAATTGAAAAGGAAGCAGTCCTCCCAAAATCATTTCCAGAGGCAAGTATTATACTGATTCCAAAACAAGAGAAAAACACAACTAAAAAAGAGAACTACAGGCCAATCTCCCTCATCAACATAGATTGAAAAATCCTCAATAAAATTCTAGCGAATAGAATAAAGCAAATCCTCAAGAAGATCATACACCAAGACTAAGTAGGATTCATCCCAGGGATATAAGGATGGTTCAATATTTGAAAATATATACATGTGATACACTATATTAATAGACTGAAATCTAACAACCATATTATCATTTCAATTGATGCAGAAAAGCTTTTGACAAAGTCCAACACTCATTCATGTTCAAAGTTCTACAGAAAATTGGAATAGATGGCCTGTACCTCAAATTAATAAAATCCATCTGTGATAGTCCAATGGCTAATATAATTTTAAATGGGAAAAGCTGAAATCTTTTACTCTTAGATCTGGTACAAGATAAGGGTGTCCTCTCTCACCCCTCTTATTCAATATAATTTTGTAATCATTAGTGACAGCCATTAGAAAAGAGGGAGAAATAAAAGGAATTAGAATAAGTAAAGAAGAAGTTAAATTATCACTATTTGCAGATGACATGGTACTTTACTTGGAAGACCCCAAAGATTCCATGAAGAAACTAGTAGAACTGATACGGAAATTCAGTAGCATAGCAGGATACAAAGTCAATACTCAAAAGTCAATAGCATTCCTCTATACAGATAAGAAACACACTGAGAGTGAAACTACAGAAATACCTTTTACAGTAGTGCCACAGAAAATGAATTACCTTGGAATTCACTTAACCAAGGAAATCAAAGATCTTTTCACAGAAAATTATAGTACCATAAACAATAGATTGTAGAGGATTTCAGAAAATGGAAAGATATTCCCTGATCCTGGATAGGAAGAACCAACATTGTGATGACAGTCACATCCCCAAAATTGTTGTACAGATTTAAAGCAATTCTTATCAAACTGCCAGCAATATACCTCCCAGACCTAGAGAAGTTGTTCCTAAAATTTATTTAGAACCAGAAAAGACCTAGAATAACAAAGGCAATCCTGGCCAACAAAGACAAGGCAGGAGGCATCACAATTCCTGACCTGAAATTATACTACAAAGCCAATGTGGATAAAATCAACATGGCATTGGCAACAAAATAAACCTGAGGATCAATGGACTAGATTAGATGATGCAGAGGCATCTGCGAGCACACTCAGTCACCTGATCTTTGACAAAGGGGCCAAACATGTTTACTGGAAGAAAGGTAGCCTGTTTAACAAATGGTGCTGGAAGAACTGGCTTTCTACATGCCGAAAACTAAAACTTGACTCAGCTCTACCACTGTGCACTAAGCTAAAGTTAAAATAGATTAAAGATCTAAACATTAAAACAAGCTCTAACATATGGTCAACAATTTCTTTGAATAACTCACTATGGTTGCAGAATGCTGGACTGTGTTGGATTGTGGTGTCGAGTTCAAGCACCTAAGTTAGTTGAATGTCAATGGAGTGCCCACCTTTGACAGGTGTAGACAAAGGAAGGGGTGTAGAAAGAAAAAATCATGATGTGTGTGTATAGACAGTACAGTTGGGATAGATAACGCTGTGCTTCTATATAATTCTATGAGAGGCAAGATCTGCACTAATGGTGGTTGGACAGGATATTATGTCGGCTTTTAGTACTATGGCCATCCACTAGGTAAATAATTATTGAATTTTTGATATAATTCAGCTATAAAAAAAGATAAGTAAGCAACTACACTCTTAATTCACTATTAAGAGATATCTGCTAAAATAATATCTGTAAATATAATATCATGTATGCACCTTGTACAATACCAAAACGTTATGAAAATAATTTGAAATGTATTAATTCATCGAATGTGTATGGTTAAGGTGTCTTGAAACTGTCTGATTGACATTTGTATTTTAATAAAATAAAAATAAATGAAAAAAAAAACATTAAAACAGAAACAATCTCCTGGAAGAGAAAGTAGGAGGAACTCTTGAAGACACAGGAGTGGCCATAGAGTTGAAGAACAAGCATGTATTTGCACAGGAAACATTTGAAAGAATGAGCAAGTGGGATCAACTCTTGAGACGTTTTTGCACATCAAAACAAGTTGTCAACAAAGTGAAAAGACAATCCACAAATTTCAAAAAAAACTTAACTCATAAACACACAGACAAAGATCTGCTCTCTAGGATTTATAAAGAACTAAGATACATTAGGGACCTCAAATTTAAAGGCCCAATCCAGAAATGGGCATCTGAGGTGAATACACACTTCTCAGAGGACGAAATTAAAGAAGCGAATAAATATATGAAAAAATGGTCCAGATTGCTAGCCATCCATGAAATGCAAGGTAAAAGAACACTGAGGTACCATGTTACTCCAGAAAGAAGGGCTATCATAAAGAAATCAACCAACAACAAATGCTAGAGAGAATACGAGGAAAAGGGAACCCTTCTCCACTGCTGGTGGGAATGTACACTGGTGCAACCATTGTGGAGATCAGTGTGGAGACTCCTCACAAAGCTAGGACTGGAAATCCCATTCAAGCTGGCTATCCCCCTACTGGGAATTTTCCCGGAGGAACTTAAAACATTGTATCATAGTGATATATGTGCACCTATGTATAGCAGCACAATTTGTGATAGCCAAGTCTTGGAAACAACCAAGATGCCCATCACATGAGGAATGGTTGAAAAAGATGTGGTATTTCTATACATTTGTGTATTACTCAGGTATAGTATTTATATTTAAGTGGATGCCAGTTGATCATGTACTCATAAGTGAAATAAATGAGACACACATGTACAAATATTGTATAATCTCCCTAGTATAAGAAATCAAAAGAAGAAATACAAATAGCGAGGTAAAACTAAAACTAAAAATAATTTAGTCTGATAGGGTGAACTTCTCTGCATATTTTGCAGGGTAATAATCAGCTTCTCTTCTAGATAGTTAACAACTGATGTTTGCAGATCAAAACTTGGAAAAATGGAAGGGCTTCAAGGCCAGCCAACATTCGGCCCTAGCCTTTCAAGGTCAGTGAAGACTCAGGACATAGGAGAACTTCTACTGTAACATCTTGGAACTGAGTTGTGCTTCAAATTTTCTGATCAAGGAGATTATGGAGCCACAGAGAAAAGTAATTGGTGATTCACAGTGTGCCTAAGGAGAGTCACATGGAGAGAAAACTTTCTTTCAGGTTTTCACAGAGAGCAAACTGGTTAAACAATGGCTTTAACTCATCCACATGTCTGACACTGACAAGGGATCTACAGAGTGAGTTACAGGGTTACAGGTTAAACCCTGAGGGGACTTGACTGACCTCATCAGATACAAACGTTACATTTTTTGTTGTGTAGGTCTTGCTTTAGCTCGTTCTTAACCATCCAGTAGAAATTATAAAAATGAGGTATATAAAATAAGGCCATAATAATAAGCTGAGCTGTAAATCGTTCTAGTCAACAACTTCGGATAACCCACTATTATTGTGGACTGGTGGACTGTGTTGGAATGTTTTGCTGAATTCAAGCACCTACAATAATTGAATGACAACAGAATATCTATGCTTGACAGAACTAAAAAAAAGGGGGGATGCAGGGATAGAACCATTCTGTGTTTGTATAAACAGTACAGTTATGATAGATATGCAGTGCTTTGCCATAATTATATAAGAAGAAATATATGCACTAATGGTGTTTGGACAGGGTATCCTGTCTGCTTCTTGTGCTATGGATAACCATTGGGAAGATAACAGTGTAAAAAGTATTAGTTATTGAAACTGTACTATAATTCATCTTTGAAAAAAGATAGGTATACAGCTACATTCTCTTTGTTGATCAGAGGCATCTACTCTAATAGTATTTGTGTATGGAGTGTCATGTATGCACCTCGTGCAGCATAAAGCCACTATGAAAACAATGTGCAATGTATAAATTGTTGAATCTGTCCTACTAATTGGATCTAAAACTGTCTCATTGCTACTTGTTCTTCAATAAAAAATAAAAAGAAGAGGGTTAATAAAACCACTTTTTTTCTTTGGTCATTAGCCTTAGAAATTGAGGAGCAAGACTTGTAAAAGTTGATAGATTAAATAGAAGAAATGAGATTCTGCTGATTACTTACTATGGTTTTTCCTAATAGAAGTTATTAAAATGTTGGTAAAGAATTTTTATAATATTGCTGTTTAAAGTTTGTGCTCCAGGTATGAAAATACCAATATAGTGGAGCTGCTTTTTTGTTTACATTTGTTTCTTAGTTTCCTTCCATAGCATCTGTGCTTATAGAAGCTTCTTGTACCTGTGATTCCATGTACCAGTCAGTGGAAAAAACAGTCCTGCTAATATCTTCATGAACTGAAATCTGCATTAAGTAAGAGATTAAGATAAAACAGAAAGATTCCACCCTCAGTTTGGCTTTCGGCATCAATTAAATGGACATGAGATATCACAACGAAACATTTTCAGTATAGTTTTTCCAAAGGAAATATCTTAGAAGTTTGCAGCAGGGGAAGATTTTATATGAATACATTGCAAAGACTCACAGAGGAGTGGAGCCACCTGCAAAACTCTGGTATGTAGAATATGTAGAATAGAGTTGGAATAGAGTATGAATTTTCTCTGTTCCAAGACTGTGAAAGCAAGGCATATGATGTTTTATAATATGATGTGGGGCCCAGACAGAAGAAGACAGATGGTTGAAAAGACAAGTTTGTCAAGAGCCAATGAAGGATTCCTAGGTGACCTCTGAGGACAAAATGAGTTATTTGAGGTCAACAGAGTTGTGCAAGTGTCCAGTGATTGGACCTGCTACAAGCTCCCAAAAATCTTACTTCTAGACAACAGTTCATTTTAATTGTGTGTTGGGTCCAAAGAGAAAAGGTGTCCAAAATATTTTTGTTATGAATTCTGTCTTGCTTTCATATATTTCCTCCATAAACTCTGATCTTGATCGGTCAGAAACAGCTAGAAACCCAAAACTGTGAAAGAAGGAAAAAGTGGAGACAAAAGAAAGAACACTACCCTATTCTATTTCTGAAGCAAACTCGTCTATGTTAAGTGAAAAATTTAATATTGAATAAATTCTGGGAATTTTATTTTTTTAAATATTTATTTATTTGGAACAGGGTCCCACTTTGTATCTTGGACTCTGGAGAACCTCCTGTCTCTCAGCCTTCCTAGTGTTGGATTACAGGTGTGCACCGCAATGCCCATTTTGGGTGGTGAGCTCAGTTGTCCTTGGATTATGGGCCATCATGACATGTGGCACTTGGCTTTGCTGACTCTGCCCCTATGGAACTTTCAGTGGGGGAGCTCCTATGGTTTCTCTCTTCAGCTGACATTGCTCACTCTTCATAGCTTTCCTCAGACAATCCATGCTCCTGGCTTCATTCACAATCCAGGGTTTCCACTGCACCCTTACCTTCACATTCACAGCTTCACACACACCTATTTTAGTGGTGACGGTCAAGTGCTTGGATTGCATGGTACTATGAACCCAATCCCAAGGTACAAATTCCCTACGTCACTACCATTCTTGAATAGGGTACTTTGGGCTGTCTTTTCAAAAATACATACATACATACATACATACATACATACATACAAGCTTTTGTTGTTGTCTTTCTGGAGCTGCAAAAAGAAGTTTTGCTGATTTTTATGATATCTTTAGGGCATCTTTTCTGTAGCCTTCTTCCTTCTCAGCAACCAAGTACTCCCGCTCTTACTTTGATACCAGCGTTTCCTTTCCATCCAAACTTCCACCAAAATCTCTCATTATGTCAGGATAAAGCCTTCCAGGGGAGCTTCTACAACTGGTATATTTAAACCTTTCCAAACTTTTCCCTCAGCCAGTTAATTCCAAAGGCTTCTGAACTATGTGGACAGCTCGTGACCTGAAAAGCAAAATGTCACAGCAACAACCCCATTTTCAGTACCAAAGTCTGTTGAAGTTATTTTTCTCATTACTAAAACAAAATACACAGTATTACAGAAGGAAAGCCTTATTGTGGCTGATTGGAGTTTACATAGGTTTAATTCATAGTTTACGTCACAATTGGCCCAAGGGAGGGTGGCACAGCAGATCTGAATCACAGAGGAGAAACAGCCCACACTATCCCAGGGAGCAGCAAAAGGGAGACTCAGAGGGAGTTGTGAGCTTATTGCGCAAAAAAGGTAAGACCATGTGGCATTACAGGAAGGAATGGACATATTTGGCAAATGCTGCTGAGTAAAAAGTAAGGTAGACAGAAAAGATTTTTTAAAAAGTGGATATGGTAAACTAAAAGTTTCAATTGAATGACAGGCCTTGGAATGAATTAATGAATTATTCTCAAAGAAAGGAACTGAGTATAACAGGCCTGTGCTTTAAATTGCTCCGTCAGTGAGCCATCCATAGATCACAAACATGTTTACTCTGGCACTCAAGTTTTAAAACTTGTCATCTAGAGTTAAAGACATATTAATCATGAGAAACTTAAAAGTGTTCTGGGAAAAACATCACAAAATCTGGCAGCAGCACATCTACGTTCCCACACAGAATAATGGATTTGGACCAAGCAGCCACCACCTCCCGGGCAGAACACTGCCTTTGCCTGGGGTTCACCAAAGCTCCCACCATTCACAATTATTTTAAGCTTGTGTACCTCATTTCACCTGCCTTAAACTTGCCATTTTTGCTTTTCAGGTCACAGTGTAGCCAGCTTCTTAGAGGAGGACATACACACCCCTTTCTGAATTCCAAATAGCTTAGAACAGGTTAAGGTAAAATGTATGTGCATGATAAAGTTCTATTACATTGAACTGACTCCAGATTTACAAGCTTGATGTGTTGTAAACCCAAGAAAAAAGAGCTCGAGAAAAGCATCAGGGACTAACTTTGCCATGTAATCAAACAATTGGAGCTGAAAATTGTAACTCTGTGTAGCTCCGTCTGTCACATTTGAATGTACATTTTACTTATTTATTGTTTTACTTTCTGCATTGTACATGGCTTCTTATTTGAAAATAAGGTCGTGTTAAATACTATTTATTTTGTGAAACTGTCATTGATTCATGCTTGGGCTAGTGACATTTTTAGTTGTATTATACATAGTGTATCAAATGCTTACTCCTTGTCTGCCTGCCATGCAATATAGACAAACTTAGTGACTTGAGGGAGTAGGATGGAATCTGTCTTTGAAGACCAGAAAGACATATGTTACCAACATGTGTCAGGGCAAGAGACAGGGTTTTGTGGATCCCATCCAGAATAGTAATTGATGGGTCCAAGAAAGATCTCCACCTCCAGTCCCCCATCACATATGTCCTGAATTTGCTTCTACATAGTAGAAAGAAAAATGTATATTTATACCTCATCTGTACTCAGAAAACTAAAAGCTGAAATGCATGAGACCATTTTATGTAATACAAACTCTGTCCTTGTGGTTTGAAGTTTACCAACTAGTAACTGCTAGTTATTGTTTAAAAATAAAAAATAAATTATCTTAGAATGTAATCAGTAAGTTATTTGTCAGTGTTAATGACATTGCATTCTCCTTTAAGTCCAACTCAATGCAGAATGGAGTGGATAAAAGCCCAAATAAATGAACCCTTTAAAACAGAAAATCTGAGATTCCAGGAGACTTCAATCTGCAGAGGTCAGAAAAGACAGCAGCAGCAAAGAGAGAATGATGACTTCAGGATTTGATGTGGGTCTGTAAACCCTGATGCAGGAAAAACATCAGCCAAAATCTCTCCTCCCTAATATTTTACATGATTGCTTTCTTTGCTTCCACATTAAGTCCAGATGCATTTGTTTCTTTGACAGACCTGCTATTGCTGTGTTAATCAACTAATCTCCTATTTTCCATAGGTGTGCCTAACTTCCCCAATGGCATCTAAGAAGTGTGTGTGTAGTATCACTTGAAATCAATGAGTAATAAATAGAGTTTTGACAAGCAACTCTTGTTCCACAGAAAATTGTTTTGAGTACAATTTGCTACACATATGTTATCAATTGCTCAGCCTTTATATTGTCAGAGATTTAAAAAAAATATGAAATAGACAATGAAAACATTGCTGCAGAACCTTAGCCAACACAAGTGTTATGACTTTATCACACCCTGGGATCCTAAAAAGCTGCCTAGAATTCTAGGCTGTAACTAGAAAAGACCACAGTAATATAACAGGAAAATAATATAAATTGTTTGTATTTTTTGCACTCAAACTTCTTTACTCTGGATGATTGAGGGATACAGACTAAACAAATTTGGAGTACATGTTATTAATGCTTTCAACTGTAAACCTCTTCCTTTTTTTTTTAAGGCCTCAAAGAGCCAAGCATCATCAGTGGGAATTAAATTATTTTAGTGAAAGAAAATTTGGGGAGAGATTTGGTTATTTTGATGAGCAGAGCCACTGGATCCTATCTTTTTAGGGCTCCTTAACTATTAAGGTGACTTCTTTCTAAGAAATAAAATTTGTGAGAGATGTGGTTCAACAGGCTCAACCCAGGCAAGCAGATGAAGCTCTGCACATCAGTAGTGCAGATCACTGATTCCAGAATTGCTGTACCAGGTGCTCAAAAATAAGGAGATGAAAAATTTTCTACTTTGTAAGAATAAAATGTGAATTGATGTACAACCTAACAGAGAAAAAATAAAGTTTTGAAATATATATGAGGAAAAGTAGGTTGATATATTTATGGTATTAATTTAAAGACATTTCTCAACTAAGGTATAGCTAAGGGAGAAATAGGTAAATTTTACTTTTAAGATTGAAATTTTCCTTTGAAAAAAAATCATAAGGAAGGTTAAAGGAAGATCTACTGGGGCTAGGGAGATGGTTCAGTGGAATAAGCATTTCCCAAGCAAGTGCAAGAGCCTGAGTTCAATTCCCAGTTCCATCAAAAAATAAGGAAGATCTACTGATTGAAAGATGATATTTTTACTTTATATGATCGATGATGGGTTCATATACAAACCATAAGTGATTTAAAAATAAAAAGAAATATGTATATGATTTATTTAAAAATGGTTTTTATTTTTTATTTATTTATTTTTTATTTTATTGAAGTACAAATGTCAATCAGACAGTTTCAACACACCTTAACCATACAGATTCGATAAATTAATACATTGCAAACTGTTTTCATAACGTTTTGATATTGTACAAGGTGCATACATGATATTATATTTACAGATATTATTTTAGCAGATATCTCTTATCAGTGAATTAAGAGTGTAGCTGCTTACTTATCTTATTTTTTATACCTGAATTATATAAAAAATACAATAATTATTTTCCTAGTGGATGACCGTAGTACTAGAAGCTGACATAATATCCTGTCCAACCACCATTAGTGCAGATCTTGCCTCTCATAGAATTATGTAGAAGCACTGCGTTATCTATCCCAACTGTACTGTCTATACACACACATCATGATTTTTTCTTTCTACACCCCTTCCTTTGTCTACACCTGTCAAAGGTTGGCACTCCATTGACATTCAACTAACTTAGGTGCTTGAACTCGACACCACAATCCAACACAGTCCAGCATTCTACAACCATAGTGAGTTATTCAAAGAAATTGGTATTTCTATATAATGGAGTATTACTCAGCTATTAAGAATGATAAGTTTGAAGCATTTATACTGAAGTGGATGCCACTTGAACATATACTCATAAGTGAAATAAACGAGACACACATGTGTAAATATCGTATAGTCTCCCTAGTATAACAAACGAAAAGCAGAAATACAAAAGGTAACGTACAACAAGTAAAATCAATTGAGTCAGATAAGGCAAAGTGAATATGCTGCAGGATACTAATCAGCTTTTCTTCTGGATGGTTAACAACCTAAGATCACAAGTCAGAGTTGGAGAAATAGAAGAGCCACAAGGCCAGCCAACATTTTGGCCCTAGCCTTTCAAGGTCAGCGAAGACTCAGGACATAGGAGTCTTGTACTGCAACATCATGAAACTCAGGTGAGCTCCAAATTTTCTGAACAAGGAGATTATGGAGTCACAGAGGAAAGAGATTGCAGTTCTATAGTGTACCTGGGGAGTGTCACATGGAGAGAAAACTTTTTCTCAAGCTCTCAGAGAGAGCAAACTGGTCAAGCATTGGCCATGACTCATCCACATGGATGACACAGACAAAGGAACTACAGAATAATGTGCAAGACTACAAGATAAACCCTGAGAGGACTTCACTGACCACATAAGAAATATAAAGTTCATGTGTTGGTATATAAGTCTTAATCTATCTAGGTCTTCACCATCCAGCAGAAAAGTATAAAAATGAAGTATACATCGTGGGGCCATAATATTAAGCTGAGCTGTAAATGGCCATGGTCGACAATTTCTTTAAAAATGGTTTTTAAAAATTGGTGGCATATGGAGGTACCTCACCAGTCTAAGCTCTTGCCTAGGCAAGTGCAAGGATCTCCACCCTTGACCCCGGGCACACCAAACTGGCCACCGAAACCAGGTGTAGTGATGCAAGCCTGTAATCCCACTGCTGGGGAGGCTGAGACAAGGGGATTGCTATGAGACTGACCTGTACCAACTATGTTAAATAAATAGATAAAAATTCTGACATGATATTATTTTAGCAGATATCTCTTATCAGTGAATTAAGAGTGTAGTTGCTTACTTATCTTATTTTTTTATACCTGAATTATATCAAAAATTCAATAATTATTTACCTAGTGGATGACCATAGTACTAAACCTGACATAATATCCTGTCCAACCACCATTAGTGCAGATCTTGCCTCTCATAGAATTATGTAGAAGTACAGCATTATCTAACCCAACTGTACTGTCTATACACATACATATGTGCTAAAATAATATCTGTAAATAAAATATCATGTATGCACCTTGTACAATACCAAAATGTTATGAAAATAGTTTGCAATGTATTAATTCATCGAATGTGTATGGTTAAGGTGTCTTGAAACTGTCTGATTGACATTTGTATTTTAATAAAATAAAAATAAATGAAAAAAATCTGACATGATTTATAAGCAAGTTCAATTATGAACAACATAATGCTCATAAGATTTGAAAGTCTAGCAATATTATTGTTAATAAGGTTCAGAGAAATACTCAGTGTTTGAGCCATGCAGTAGAAGTTGTTAGAACAAAATGGGAGAGTTGTTTTACATCAACAATTCAGGTAATATTGTGAGTCTTTCAAGCCTTTGAAATTCTGCCCTTTTGAAGAAAGGGGTTTTTCCACTGTCTTTATTTTTAACATTTATTTTAAAGAGAATATAGTAATTGATAAGACATGAGGAACACTACACATTTAGAAGACCAAGATGAGAGGTATTCAGCCATGGGTTTTGTGTTTCACGTTACTGCCCTTCATGTAGCAGTTCAGATTGCAGATATCAACATACAGAGTTGGTCAAGGTGAAAATTCTAAACATAAAGTGCTGTTTTCAAAGAACTGATGGAAATGATTAGTACAATTGTCTCAGCCATCCTATACATATAGTTACATGTTCTCCCCTTTCTTTATTCCTATCTTTTCTCCTTTCTCTCATCTTCATTGTTTAATCACTTAGTTCAGTTTCTTTCCATTTTACTATATCTATTTAACCTTTCAGGTTTTACTTATTCTTTCAGGTTCTTATACTAGGGAGCAATATGATATTTACACATGTAGGTCTGATTTATTTTGCTTATGAATATAGCCTCTAGTTGTACCACTTACCTATCAAGACTTCTTTATAGCTGAGTAATACTCCATTGTATAGAAACACCACATCTTTTCATCCATTCCCAGGTAATGGGCATTTTGGTTGTTTCGAGGATTTAGCTATGACAAATTGTGCTGTTATAAAAATTGGTGCACATATGTCACTGTGCTATGATGCTTTTCATTCTTTTGGGAAAATACTCAGAAGGGCAACAGCTGGATTGAATGTGATTTCCAGTGCTACATTTTTGAAGAATCTCCACAGTGATTTTCATTTGTCTGAACTTCTACAATTATATCTCTTGATCTGAGAAACAGATTTGCTGTTAAAGATAGATAATATAAGAACCATTGTTAATTAGCTATTTCTGTTTTGAAAATCTATAACACACATGTTGTATGCTTTCATTTTTGATTTGTCATTTTTTATTTGTTTTGCTTCTGTTTTACTCTTCAAAATTAAATTAAATTAAAATTTAAAACACAGAAAAATTGTGGATCTTATTTCAACTAAAAAAAGAAAATTCTTCACTAATAAATACTAGAGACGGTTTTATTTTTAGCATTAGGAACAAGAAGTAGCATGCAAGAACTGCATAGTAACCTGCTTAACATAAAATTGAAAACAACTAAATATTCACCACATGGAAAATCAGTAAGTAAACAGG